>PVKS010019806.1:0-37826 GCA_004027875.1 Aplodontia rufa
TGGAGCTGCAGACTGGTACAGCCCCTCTGGAAAGCAGTGTGGAGAATCCTCAAAAAACTAGGGATGACTCCACCATACGACCCTGCTATTCCACTCCTGGGTATCTTTCCAGGGGACTTAGAATCAGCACATTACAGTGACACAGCAATATCGATGTTCATAGCAGCACAATTTACTATTGCTAGGCTATGGAAACAACTCCGATGTCCCTCACTGGAAGAATGGATCCAAAAACTGTGGTACATTTATACCATGGAATATTACACAGCAATTAGAAACAATGATATTGCAGCCTTCGAAGGTAAATGGATGGCTATGGAAGAGATCATGCTGAGTAAAATCAGCTTAACCCAGAGATCTAAGGGGCGATTGCCTCCACTCATCTGTGGAGGTGGGGACTAGACCCTGGACAATGAGAAAGTTGGTCTATTAGCATGTGTTAAATCCAGATAAGTTGTAATGTTTTACAACCTAATACTTTTTTTAGAGATATAGTGGGAAGGGGAAGGGCAGGATAAGGGAGGGTAATTTGGGGGGGCACTCCTGGGGGTAATTGCAATATCCAGAATATATACACATTTTATATTATTTTGTTAAAAACTTTCATGGTTGTTCAAAAATAAAAAAAAAGACTCAACATTACAAAGCAATATTTGTTTATATAAAACGATGGTAGTTGTACACGTCTGTAACCTAGGTCAGCACAGATAAAGAGTAAAAAAGAAAAACTTGCTGGAGTGTAACAGAACAGGGGCCACGAATTTACATTCTTACTCTAATATAACTCACATTTATTTCCTTGATAAAGATATGATGTTTCATTTGGAGTAGAAAATATAAACCGTGCGGGCACTGAGAAGGGCGATAGCATCATCAAGGAATTCTTTGAAAGATTCTAGTGTGGTTCGTTCTCTTTTTCTCTTTTTTCCTCCTCAGGGGGAATTCAAGGGGACCAATTTTTGGTCAAAAATAAGAGTAATATATAATGCAGCAACATTTTAGGTTACAAGATAGGCTTCCAGGATTGTTATGGTTTATGCCCACATTAATAAAATGGAATAATTAAAAATCAATTAATAAAATAAAATTAAAATAGAGACCTTTTGCATAGAATAGATAAAATATTTATTTTGTTTTGGTACTTTGGATTGAACCCAGGGGTGATTTTTCACAGAGCCACATCCTCAGCTGTTTTTGGCTTTGATTTTGAGACAGAGTCTCTAAGTTGCTTAGGGTCTCACTAATTTACTGAGGCTGTCCTCAAACTTGTGAGCTTCCCGTCTCAGCCTCCCGAGTCACTATGATTATAGATGTGAACCCCCATGCCCAGCCAAGAACGGACAAAATATTTTTTAAATGTTAGCATTAATCCTGCTGGGTGTGATGGTGCATGCCTATAATACCAGCAGTTTGGGAGGCTAAGGCAAGAGGATGACAAGTTCAAGGCCAATCTCAGCAACTTAATGAGGCTCTGAGCAACTTAGCAAGATCCTGTCTCAAAATAAAAAATTTAAGAAAGGTCTGGGGATGCAGCTCAACGGTGAAGCACTCCTGGGTTCAACCCCTGGTACAGAAAAAAAAAATGTTAGCATTAGTCTTAACAAATGAAAGGAAAGCACAGTTTGCTGTAGTGGCCAGAGCACAAGGTTTTAAGGCTGAAGACCTACTCTCTGCTTCAGTTTTCTGAATAGTAATGGAGATGATACCTTCTACTCCCAGTCTCTCAAGAGAAATCAAATAAGCTAAAAGATTGATGATTCTATGAAAGGTATTAATTGGTATGCCATTAGAAAGGATAGTCATCATGGTTTCGCCTTCCTATGATTCAGTAATGAAGACACCCACTTGGGCTGGGGACAGAAAGGACAACAGATAAATGCTAGACTTAGGCACAGTGAGAAGGATTGGGATGTTATTTTGGCAACCACCCCTGCTCCCGCCCCAGACTGATGCTCCCAGTGCTGTCTCCCTTCACGGTGTTCTTATCTCATACTCTGCAAAGCAGTCTGGGACACTGTGATGATGTCTAGTCATTCTCCCCCAGGTCTTCCTGCATTTCAACTTGGGTAGACAACTTGACCCATGGAGAGGACATCAACAGCAGCGCCCTGGGGATCCTGCTCATTCAATCAGGATTATATCCTTCAGTCTTTTGATCATTGATTCAATAAATATTTATTGAGCCTTGACCTGCCCAGTAATGTGCCCCAACTGGAAATGCGGCTGAGAGCAAGAGAAGCAGTCCGGGCTTGGGGAAGAGATATCCAACCAGGACACAATGATCGAGGTGATGGGGGGATGACAGGGCAGCCTGGGGGTTGGGGAAGCTTCCAGAGAGAAAGAAGGTCTTGGGACAGGTGGCTCAGGAGATGCTGGAGACAGCTTTGTGTGTTCTGATTCCTCCCACTTAGAACAGTGATGACTGCCATCTACAAACAGGACCATCTCTGTTTAGGAGAAACTGGGAAAGAAGGGGAGACACTGGATTGGAAGCCACATGCCCCAGAGTGGGCCTCGGTTCTGCCTTTAACCAGCTGTGTTTGTCTGGGGAATTCTCAACTTCACTGAGTCCCCGCTTCCTCCTTGAAAAGGGGAAAAGAGAAAGAAAAGGGCAAGAGAACACGTCTGTGGTCTTCATCAATTTTAATCTTTTACGTCAAAGAATTTTTCAAATACCTAAGTTAACCCCTTTCAGCTGAGAAATTATATTTCAGGTAGGGTCTAAAAAGTGGAGTTCTTGGATATTGCCAAAAGATAAACTTTATTGCCTGCTTCTTTTTTTTTCAGTGAAACTATTTCTTTACCAATGATTGTGACTCCTTCTATGCCTTTTTTTTTTTAATCTGTTGCAAAGGCCTTGGTCAGATGAGTGACAGCCATGTGCTTTGTCACTAGCCTACAGGCAGGAAAGGAGGGGCTGATAACCAAGCTGGAAAGCTCGGCCAACGAGCCATCCTCGTCGGCAGCCTTATTATCTGAGGATTGGAATCCCGAGGTCCACTGCGTATGGCAATTTAGTTCATGTTACCAACCCTTACCCCAAAGAGAAAGTTGAATTGAGAGGGAACTTACCAGGAAGGTGGAATCCGATGAACCTCATCTCTGCTGTACCCCAGCAAGCGTGGTTACTGGCTACGCAAGTGGAAAAGAGACAGAGGGTAGTTCAGGGGGAAACTGGTAGGTTCACAAGTTTTGACAAAATTGAGGTTTTTCAGACTTCTTGGTGCTAGTAGATACCTGGTGGATCATTGAGCAATCTACGAGATTAGCAACTGATAATTATAGGAATGGGAACAGGGACTCTGGTCAGCTTGACCAGGGGGAAGAAAGAATGTCATCTGTCTGTTCGATTTTGTTTTTACTAAAAGTAGGAAGGGAGAGTGGTTCAAGCCTGTCATAAGAGAATAAATTCTACTAACTTCACTGAGGGGCTTGGTTATACAACAGGGGGTAAATGTGAATTTTTTTTTTTTTTTTAAGAAAGAGGGGACAGTGAAAGAGACAGAAAGAGAGAAGCAATTTTTATTTAGTTTTTCATGTGACTTTCATTGCTCGGATACTTCATTGTGTACGTGGTGCTGAGGTTTGAACTTGTGTACTCATACATGCCAGGCAAGCGTGGTAACCACTGAGCCACTGCTCCAACTCAAAAATGTGAAAATATTAAAGAAAATAATAATTCTAAATTGGAGAAATGCAGTTTGTCATGCAAACTGTCCTTGTTCTCAGGCTTTAAAAATCGGGACTACTTTGCCAACCGCGGTAGTACAGGCACATCTATAATCCAAGCAACTGGACAGGCTGAGACAGGAGGATCACAAGGTCTAGGCCAGCCTCAACAATGCAGGGAGACTCTGTTTCAAAAGAAACAATCACAAGGACTGGGGTTGGAGCTCAGTGGTAGAGGCCCTGGGTTCAATCCGCATTACTACAAAAAAGAAAAGGAAAAAATAGAACAAAAACCCTTGACCTTGGTGTTGGGAGTGATCCTCAGTGGTAGAGCACTTGCCTGAAGGCCCTGGGTTCCATCCTCAGTCTCTCACACACACACGCATGATTCTGATGTGGAACCAAATCAACATGACAACATCTTTCAGGCATAGAACTATAAAAAAATGAAAGGCACTTTAAAAGTCATTTCCTACAAACTGTACACTTCACAGACAATGAAATTGAGACTAAAATAGGATCAAATATTTGGCCAAGAACCCATGGCTGGTTGGAAGCAGGCCGAGGCCAGAATTCTGAGTTTCTGATTGGCAGGCTGTGGGGCTCCTTCTCCCTACCCTTGCTACTACCCCAGACTTTTGCCTTCTGTCTTCAAACCCGGTGGAGTCTGTCCTGCTTCCTCACCTTGGGAGAGAAAAGAGGTTTCCCTTCCTTGCCTGCCCCGCAGTGAGGCCCAGAGCTTCTGATGCATGGGCTCTGGCTTGTGGGAACTTTCTCTGCTGGAAGGCTGCTGCCCGGCCTCTGGAAGCCCCACGGTCTCTCTCGCTTGCTCTCCAACATTGGGGCTGTTTCTAACCAAATGAATCCAGGTTGGACACAAAGCAAGGCTTCGGAATAACCAGTTAGGGGACTTCTTTTCTCACCATGCATTATTTTTGTGTTTTCATGCATCTCTTAGGATTTGAATGTCATCACTGTGGAACAAATGCTGGAGTCATCGACAGAGACCATCAAAGCCAGAGGCAGTCCCCTGCGCCAAGCTGGTAATGCCTTTAGTGGAACTGGGCCCAAGCCAAACCTTTAATGTTGCCCTGCTCTTAGGAGGGTATGCTGAAAAACACAAGGTCAAGGTGGCCTGTCCCCCTGAGCTCCATGCCAGCTTTCCGCTCTTACCAGTGAACATGCAAATCACCAGAAGGCAAAATTAATGCTGCTCCACCTTTCATTTTGCAAGTCCAAAGGACATGAATTTTAATTAAAGTGACTTTTGGAAAATAAATTCTCATTTTCCTCATTCTCCTCTGAGAGAGGGGAAATGTGGTTACGTTTTGCATTCTCTTAAGAAGATGAAGATGCAAGTACTTTGGGTACATGCATTATAGGAAAAAAGTCAATACACAGAACATGACAAATGGACGATAGTATTGATCCAAATAAAGCAGTTTCAAACCCATAATTTCCGAGAGCCATTAAAGGCGCGCAGGTGCGGACACACACACACACACACACACATGCACGCACTCACACATCTTATAGGAGTTTTTACCCAATCAGTAAGTAGACATTCATTTTATCAGAAACCTATGGAAAAAGCCCCGCACTGGCAGTTTTCTGATATCTGAATTCCAAAAGTCAAGTGGCTTGACAATAAAAAAAAAATGTGGAACCATCTTAGTAGGAAGAGAGGGAAAGCGCTCATGAATCCCACACATGCTCTGACCCAGCATTTTCCTAAGCCAAGTCACCCACCTGTTGCTTATTTTAAGAAGGGGGATTCTGGTAGCAGCTGGGACTCTGCTGTAAATAACTCACACATCAGTGTTCGAACATTGAACCCTTCTTGTCACATCTTTCTAAGTGACTTTGACTTTGTGGGTGTCTCAGGTGACCATTCCTTCCAGAGCCATAGAACATGACAGGCATGCTTAGAGTCATTTTCCTCTCATGAGCCCTCTCCACTTCAAAGTCCTTCGACTTTGAAGGACTTTCCATGGTTGAAGTGCCAAAGATACAAGAAGAGTCATGGTTACCATCTCAGGCTGTTTACACCAACGCTCTCAAATAACGAGTCCCATCCACATTCCACAACCCCCATTCGCTCCCATGACCGTTCATTTTAACCTCAAAATCCCGATCTTGGGGCTGGAGTGGGGGCTCAGTGGTTCTGGCGCTTGCCTGGCATGGGTGAGGACATGAGTTCAAACCCCAGCACCACATACACAACAAAGTGTGGGAGCAATGAAAGCCACATGAAAAACTAAACAAAATTGATTCTCTCTCTCCCTCATTGTCTCTCTCTTTAAAACAAAAAACAATAACAACAACAAAAAATCCTGATCTTGGCCTGTGAAACTGGGCCAAAGTTCCCAAGCCTCTCACAATTCTCTCTACCCACTGCACCTGCGTTGGCTACTTCGTGACTGAATCTGGTTCTTTTCCTGATTCACGGGACTCTACCCTGAGACAATGGCTTTTCTGTTGCCAAAAGAGCTCAGCACCCACCTTTTCCCCAGCAAAATGGAAGAAAGATAGTGGGATGTGCGTTGTGCTGTTATGTAGCATACATGTGAACAGGTGCCCATGTTTTCTAGGTGGTGGGGAGGCTCACCTGTCCAGTGCTAGAAAAACATTGTCTTATTCAAAACCATGACACAGTTGGGTGTGGTAGTGCACACCTGGAATCACAGCAACTCCAGAGGCCCAGACAAGAGGATCGCAAGTTCAAGGCCAGCTTTGGCAACTTAGCAAGGCCCTAAGCAACTTAATGAGACCTTGTCTCAAAGTAAAATATAAAAAGGCCTGGGAATGTGGCTTCTACCCCATGTACCAGAAAAGAACAAACATACGAACAAACAAACAAAACCGTGACTTAAATGAATTCAACCTTAAGACTAGCATCAGCCACAACAATGACACACACGCAGATCCAAGTAGAAATTTGAACTGATTTAATAGTTCTTTAAAGAAATCAGTCCCCCATTTTTTTCTTAAATATTGGCTCTGATTTTTTTTTTGTTTATCACTTGATTAACATTGACAAATTCCTGTTGCTAGAGCCCCCTCCGTTTCTAAATATGTCAGTGTACAACAACTCAACTCACTTTGACTGGAATTGTTTTTCCCAATATGAACATTTACAGGTAAGATGACCAAATCTCAGGACGAAATACGTATACACATAAGCTCAAGCACTATTTATACCCCACTTCTGAGAATACAGCTTAATCACTGTATGTCAAATCTTAAATGTGAATTGCGTCATCTTTACAATATCCTAATGCGCAGCCTTGTCCTTAGAAGGTACTCAGTAAATATTGAAGGGATCATGACAGTTTTAGCTCACAAGATCTCAGGCATTATCCACATAGCAGACCTTGATGGGAACTCTGGCTTTTTTGTCTTCCTAGCGGGAAATACAAATTCAACCTCACTTTTATTGTTTTCCACAGGTTTCAAGGTCTGTAAGAGTTTTAGGGTCAGCCTTTGCTTAAATAGTTTTTTTTTTATGCTGCATAGTCATCTACAGCTTTAAAAGGTATTGTGAATATTGTGAATATTCTAATAACCTTCCTACTTGACTTGAAGAATTATGTGCATGAAAATGTTTTCACTAGTAACAGGGAAAAGGGGCAAGGAATTTTCTGATAATTTTCTGGTTCCCCAAGGATCTAAGAAACAGGATAACTGTACCACCAGCTGCTCACACCTCCACAGCAAGAATATTTCTCAACTAGTGTCCTGCATCCTTTATTTCTAGGAGCAACGAAATGATTTTCAAAGTTGGTCTTCAGAAGCATTAAACAATAACAGTTATTGTTTTTAGGGAGATGTTTTGATGTTGTTTGCTTTAAACATGTTTAAATGGAATGCATCCACTCCTTGAGTAGAAGAGAACAATTCACAAGTCCATAAGAGTAATTAGCATCACCGTCGTTTGAACATTTTCAGGGCAACCAAGTAGAAATTCCTTGAAAATGTATTTAATGAATCAGGAGCACTGAATCACCTGGTCTTGTTCTTCCAGTGTCTCCTCCAGACATGGACAGGTATATTACTGGATTCTGCACCAGTCACTTGCAGAATGGGAATGCTCCCAAGGAGGGTCGGCTTTGAGCATTTGAAGGAGATGGAATGTGGATATCATTGCCAGTGTGGCTGCATTCTTTCAACAGCTCAGAGTGTCTGTTGAGAGTAATGTTGACCCTCCTAGGACAGCAAAATCCCCAAATCAGATCACATCCCCTTGAAACTTTCTGTCTCATGTAGGCTGCTGATTGTATTCTCCAAAATACTTTGCTCTTTGTGTAAGTCACTCTGGACCTCTATGAAGCAGATGTCCTTATCCTTGCGTCTTCCAGGGTGACAGATCTGCACTGGGTCTGTGGAAAGATTCACACACCACCATTCAATTTGAAAGTCAGTTTCAATATCTAGGTCACCAACCCACATTGCTATACTACTGATTCTGCTGAACCACATGGGACAGGACCTTTCTTGGCCAGGAATGTCTTTAGCATTCAACATGTTGCCTTCTGCAGAATTGTATTCAATACACAGATTTTAACAGGGTGAGTGGTATGAGCCATTGGAGTAAGGGTAAAGAAACTGCAGATCTTGTTTCTTCAACTGCTTACGTTTCTTCTCAGCTGTCTGGCCTGCCAGCTCCAAGGTCAGCCCTGGAAGGGCATCTGGTGAAGGCTGCAGTATTTGGCCAGCCTTCTGCTCAGTCTTAGCCCGTTCCCCTGAAGCTCGGCTGCTGAGCGGCGCTCCTTCCAGACTCCTGGGGATATCAGTGTAGTTAGATTCCCGTGCCTTCTGCTGCAGATGTAGCCTTGGCTAATGCTGGGGTGCGCTCTGGATGAATTGACAATGTTGGCGCCCGATGAGAGAACATGGTTACATGATAGCTCACGTTTTCCTTTCATCTTTTCCCCCCAGCTTTATTTAAACTTTAATTGACATAATAATGATACATATTTATGAGATACAGTGTAATGCTTTGATACAGACAGACATTGTGTAATGTTCAAGTCTGAATATTTAACATATTCATCACTTAATTTATCATTTCTTTGTAGTAAGAACATTCAAAATCCTCTTTTCTAGCTGGGCATGTAGCATACACCTGTAATCCCAGCAGCTCGGGAGGCAGAGGCAGGAGGATCACAGTTTCAAAGCCAGCAACTTAGTGAGGCCCTAAGCAACCTAGCAAGACCCTATCTCACAATAAAAAAGAAAATAAAAATATGACTAGGGATGTGACTCAGGGGTTATGCATCCCTGAGTTCAATCCCTGGTACCAAAAATAAATAAATAAATAATAAACAAATTGTTTCTTCAAGCTATTTTGAAATATAGGATAAAATATTGTTGACGATAATCACCATGCTCTGTCACAGAGCACATTCTTCCGATCTCACTGTAACTTTGTATCTGTTAACCAACCTCTCTCCACCTTCCCTTCCCCCTATTCTTACTGTAACACTATTCACCTTAGCCAAGACATGGAAATAACCTAATGTGCATCAGGGGATGAATGAATAAAAAATGTGATCAAGAAATGGATAAAGGGGCTGGAGCGGTGGCTTGGCGGTTATGGTGCTTGTCTGGCCATTCAAGGGTTTGAACCCAAGCACCATGTACACAATGAAGTCTTGGAGCAAAGAGAGCCACATGAAAAACTAAATAAAAAATTGATTCTCTCTGTCTCTCTCTCTCTCTCTCACTGTCCCTCTCTCTTAAAAAAAAAAGAAATGGATAAAGAATATATATATATATGTATATACACACACACACAATACTATTCAGTCTTAATATGAGGGTCTTATAGAATTCAGGCACGGCAGTGCATACCTATAATCCTAGTTACTCAGGAGGCTGAGACATGAGGCTAGTGAGTTTGAGGCCAGCCTCAATAAGACTCTGTCTAAAAAATAAATTAAAAATGGCTGGCGATGGAGCTCAGTGATAGAGAACTCCTGGATTCGATACCCAGTCCTGGGGAAAATAAATGAAGAATATGATGCTATAATTAGTGGCCATGTGGATGAACCTCCAGAACATTGTGTTAATAGTGGAAAGCCTGGCATAGAAAGACAAGGCCCGCACCATCTTACTCATCTGTGGAACTCTTTCATCTTCACTGTCTCAGGACCCTCCGTGGGTTTCCTATTCTGTGACTTTGCTAAAATTAGCCAATTTCTCTCTTTCCCCACCCATATTAGTGGTGAGTGGGGGACAGTTGCTTATTCACACCACTCCAGCCAGACTAAATGCTTACTTTTTAGTGGTAATGTGAAGCTTTACTCTTAGTACAAATCCTAGAAAATGAAAAAACTCAAACAAGTCTAAAATGCTGTATAAAATTATATATGAAGAATTTATATGGAAAAAATATGACAGAGAGTCTATTTCTCAATGAAACCAGAGACTCGAAGTCAGAGTCATTCTGCACGTCTGTGTACACACTGAACTAGCTGGTGATCTGAGACAGATCAGTTAGCCTCTCTTGTAACCTGGGCTTACTGCAGAGATGGACGATGATTTGATCATTCTTCCAGTTTGTAGCCTGACCACCATCTTCCCTACCTGAGGGATTTGCTCTGAAGAGAGGTACTTGCTCTATGTGCTAACTCATCAGGCTTTATGAAGATGGAGATCCTCTGTCCCCTGATTGCTGGGAACGCATCTTGGATGGTCCATGGCAGATGCTCACAGGTATTTGCTGAACTGATGAACGGCTGATGGATGTGTTCCACACACCTGACCCAGTGCCCCTTATTCTAGATAAAGTTACAGTCCATTCTGTTCAAACTGACACACTTGATCTCGATTCTGCAGGAAGAAAGACACATCATTTCAACAGCCACCCACCCCCGTGAACGAGAGACAAACAGGATGCTCTGAGAGGTGTGAACGGGTAAATGCCGCCACCAAATACTACTAAGCAGAATGCAATGGCTTTTGATTGAATTCCATCAGTAGAGAATGCTCCTTACCCACACGGGAGTCACTTTGACAATTCAAGGGAAAATCCTAGATTGACAGAAAGAGTCTCAGAGAAGCACCTATAGGAAAATCCAATAATTGAACACAGTTCTAGCAAATTGATTTAAAGAAACCACAGGCGTCTTCTTCGCCCTGCTGGACTGATCCTCTGTCTCATCGACTGCCTTGTGACATTAGGCAAATCGCAAACGCTGTATGTGCTGGGAGCTTTATTCCCCCACAGGGACCCTGGATGTTTTCCTCACCCCACACTCCACAGCTAGTGACAGCCAGCAACAGTTTGGCGCGGAGTTCTTTGGGGAAACATTTAGTGAGGGTCTTCAGTTCTTTCATACTTCCTGCCCGCCACGTCCGTCTCCCAACACTGCATCTGCTTCCCCGTCACAATATTTTGTCAAGAAACTGCACACTGCCATGGCAACACCATAAACCCGTCCCTTGCCCAACTCTGCAAGGAGTTTATAAAAATCCAGCTGAAAAACTTGGCTGCAGACCGTCGGAGCTGGTGGCTTTGATTCACGGTGATTAACCTTCCTCCCCTTCCTTTCTCCACCAAGCCCACTCCAAAACCAGCCGTTTAAAAATATTTACAAAGTAATTTAACATTTATTTAGGCATCAGAGAGGAAACGGGAATTGAGCTCAAGCTGACTTTTCTTACTAGGATGCTACTTGCTAAGGTCAAAATTGTTGCTCCCCCTCGCCCTCCTTTTGCCATCTGTGTGAGTTCAGATGAAGTCTGAAGTTCATTTTTTATGTTCCTCTCATTTCCTCTTCCTTGGGTCTTTTTAGTTCAGTGAGAGTCCCGTACACACACAGCAGTCACAGAAAGGGGGACAGGAGTGGGAGGTGGAGTCGTCCCAGTGATGTTAACCTCCACTTTTCTGGAACCTACTAGAAATGGGGCGAAATTATCATTTTTTATTTTTTTCTCCCCAAAAAAGTTGCATAAGATACCTGTGTCTTCATTATTCCTAATGGGTAAGGACCTCTTCTTTCCACTGATTTGGGTACATGAACTAAAATTCCATTTGTCACTATCCCAGGTCTTGATGAGGTATCTGAGATTATACCATGTGTAGTGGGTGGAGTTGACACAGGGCACCTTGGCTCACCTAAGGAAGGGGAGATTTTTTTTCCCCTCAGTACTGGGGATTGAACCCAGGTGTACTTCAGCACTGAGCCATATTCCCCAGCCCTTTTTTTATTTTTTCTTTTCAGACAGGGTCTCACTAAGTTGCTGAGGCTGGCCTTGAACTTGCAATCTTCCTGCCTCAGCCTCCTGAGAGGCTGAGATTATAAATGTGTGCCACCATGCCCATTTGGAGAGGTAGATTTTTAAGTTTTGTGAGTGTTCTTTGTTTCTTAATAAAATTAAACTTGTTAGGGTACAAAAGAGAAACTACAACAACAACAAAAAAAAATCCAAGGAACAGTCAACCAATACCCACTGGAACTATTCCGCATTGGAGAGCTTTGAAGAATATAAATATGTAAGTATGGATATGTTCATTTGTATGGCAGTTGATAAATTCAATGCCCCTGAGGAAAATTCAACGGGAAGGTTTGATACACTTACCACTTAGGCTAATTTACTTCAGGACAAACGTGAAATGCACGTAATTAAACGGTGCCTGGTGAAAGGAGCTCAGTCTACCTGAATTGCAGATCTATGTCCAAAAGGGACATAGGTTGTCTTGGGGCCAGTTTGTGCACGATCTGTTCTGAGCGGGCAAGCTAAGGCTTTTGTCCACCATGCACGTGGAGTGATTCAGACTGTGACAAAGGGACTGGCTTTATCTCAGCCGTGGAACTCCTCTCTGGGACCGTCCCATTTTCATTAGCCGTGGAACTCTTCTCTGGGACCGTCCCATTTTCATTATCCTGTCTCTCTCCCATGTTTGAGCATGTTTGAGACCCAGTGCTCGCACTCAAACCATGAGTTCCTTGTGAGTGACTGAATTCATTCATTTCTAATTGATAATAATTAGTAATGTATTATCTCAAGAACTATGTAATTACATCTACGATCTCGAGAACTATTATATCTTAAAACTGTTCACCATAGACCCTGAAATGAAACAACTCAGCTGGGACTAAAAAGTCTACCCCCTTATCCCCATCTGAAGTGTGTGGCGATCACATCAGAGTCCTTGATCACTACATGACAGAGTCACAGAATGGCTGCGATGTGTTATCAGTCAACTTTTCAAACGACGTTTCTTGCACTCTGGAATTTCCCCTCTTCCCCCACCACCTTGAAGTCAAGCGAGGCTGCACACAGGATTTCATCTGAGATTACCCTGGAAACTCCCTGCTGTGAGGGCGTCGGTGTCAGTGCAATTGAACAGGAGGTGATCTTGTAAGGTAGATATATTTCAATACAACAACCATTCTGAATAGGTGGCGGGGAAGCACACTCTGTTTTTTCTCAGTGTCTGTTATATTTCAGACAGGGACAGATGCATAAAGAAGTCAAGTCGGTAGTTCTGGTCTACAGAAAAAAAAAACCTGAATTTTTTTTTGTATTAGTGGCGTGAAGTACATGGCTGGACCAGATCATCCAGGGAGAGTGAGGAAGGATCAAAGTCAAGGTTTTGAGGAAGGCCAATATATAATTGTTAGTGAAAGGTAAGTTTGAAAGAGGGACCCCAAGAAGTGGTCAAAGGAGTAGGCACCAATGAGGGCAGGTGGGGGTTGCAGAAACCCAGAGAAGAAAGGACTTCAAGATGGTGAGTAGAGACTGTACTCTTGAATTATCCCATGAGGGAAAATAAAATAAGCAAAGATTGATACAGATGGAATCATCTCTTCCAAAATACGTACCTTGAAAGCTCTAACCCTCTCTCTGTATTTGGAGATGTGAGCCTTTCATAGGGTAATTAAGATTAAATGATGTCATAGGGTGGTTCCCTAATCCAGTCTGACTTGTGTCCTTGTAAGAGGAGGCACAGAGGGAAGACCACTTGAGGACACAAGGAGAAGGCCATCTGCCAGGCAAGGGGAGAGGCCTCAACAGAAACCAGCCCCGCTCACATCTTGACCATGGATTCCAGCTCCGGATTCAGGAGAAATACGCTTCTGTTGCAAACCAGCAGCTCTGGCACACTGATAAAGCAGGAAGGAGTCAAAGGTGATGTATGACAAAGGGGACAAGAAAGACTGAAAAATGGAGAGGAGCAAATAGATGCAGACAGGGTGTAGTGCTAAGGCTCTCATGAACTTTGTGGGAAAAAAAGAGAGGGGATGAGATGGGAGAAATGTGGAATTTCAAGATTATAAAGATTGAACCTGAAAATTAGGAAATAATGAATGAGCTCATTTATGCCCAAACCACCTTACAAAGATAAAATCTCCCTCAGATTAAAGAGCCGAATTAGAGTTCAGTCAGGTCAACAATAATAAAAATGGTAATCAATATTAATATAATTTTCTGAGCAACTAATATATGGCCAACTTATGAGCTACTTGCTTTATACATTACCTAGTTTTATCTTCACAGCTTAATGCCTAGAACATGCCAGGTATTCAGTATTTACTTCATAAATAATGACCCTGCAAAATAGGTATCATTATTCCCAATTTATATATAGGTGAATTTTAGATATATAATGTGCATTATTATATATATATCTAATATCTATCTATCTATTTATATATTTAGATACATATTATATATCTAAAGTTACTTGGTTTAAATAACTTTTCCAAGGTTTACATGGATCAAAAACCTAATCAATAATATAGACACATCTAGAGAAAGAATTTGCCAATCAAAGAAAATGCCCTAAATGGAAATACAAAATAAGAGAGCAAAAGGAAAAAACTAAGGGCCTTTCACATCGATTTCCAAAGGAAAGGGACCGGGCAGCGGTGCTGTTGGCTGCAGAGGGTAGAGCCCTCCTGGGAAAAGGCTTTGATGACTAAGGATGTTCCACTTACTGCCCTGTACTGGGCTTGGTGGGCCACACTGTGGGTCTTGTATACCCCTGTAAGAGCTCTCAGGGAGATGACATGTGGCTGGTTTTCTGTCCCCACCTGTGTTTGTCTTGGAAGGAGATGCCAAGATCAAATCAGTTATGCAGGAGGTACTTAGGGGAAATACGTGGTGGTGGGGAGGCAGAAGGGGATAAGAGAAGGCTGGGGAACCATTGGACCTCAGAAGAAAGAAGGAAGTAAGGGCAGATTGCTGGGATATCTAGAAGAGTCTCAGCAAAGCCCATGGGGAGACCTTGAGACACAGATGCCATCAGAGCATCAGACAGCATCAGAGCTGTCGCCACATGTTCCTCCACACTTGGACATTGCCTGGGGCAACCCGGAGTAAGCAGGGACCTGGGCTTTGGGTTATAGGCTCCCTCCTGGAGCCCACCCTTGGCCCTGGCATGGAAGTGTGCTTCAAGGTGCAGTAGTAGAGCCAGTGCCACCCACAGCCCAGATCTGAGTCATATTATCATAGCCACTTTGCATCCTATGTCTATTGGTAGCTTCTTATTCAATAAAAATTACTTTATACAAATGATTGAATTGAAATAAAAGTACCAGAGGAATTCTGAAAAATTATTTTTTTAAGTCTCTAGTCAGTTTTCTGAATATCCATAGTACTTCTTAAATGAGTCAATAGAGAACAAAAAAACTATTATCCAGACAACTTGCAATGAACTGGTAAGAGAGGTTTACTTTTTGCCTCAAATGTTTGCATTATTATCCATCTGTCATAGAGTGATTATTTAATATTTGTTTTCTTTTTTTGGTACTGGGAAGTGAACCCAGGGGCACTTAACCACTGAGCCTCGTCCCCAGCTCTTTTTATTTTTCATTTTGAGACAGGATCTCACTAAGTCACTTGTGGCCTCACTACCTTGCTGAGGCCGACTTTGAACTTGTGATCCTCACACCTCAGCCTCTCTAGCTCCAGAGATTACAGGCATGTGCCACCATGCCCAGCTTAATATCTTTTAATGGAGAAGACAAAATAAAGGGATAAGACAAAGAACACTCTCTGTTCTGCTTCCCAATGACCTCGTTTACTAGCTTCAACCAGCCCACGTCCCAAATTGCCTTATCCTCTTCCATATTCTAGTCCATATAGGAGTTGCTCTTAGAATTTTTTTAGCATCCATTCTAAAAATTCAAATACAAAGCCATTTGCTTTCAATGTATTTGTTAAAGGGAGCTTCCATCCGTAAATGCACATTTATATTTTTATAAAAGTGTGATTCAACAACTGTGTACTGAGAACACAATGTTTTGTAAAACGGGTATTGGGTGAGTCAACAGTTAATGATTTTCTGAGGAAGAAAGTAAGCAAAGGAGAAGAACTGGCCTGCTTTTCAACACTGTCTGCTAGGACTGCTGTATTATCACGTCCTCATCTTCCTTTTTTAATTGAGATATTTTTATGGGGTACAGTGTAATAATTCAAAACAAGCAATTTGCAAAGATCAAATAAGGACAATAAGTACCCCATCCCTGCAAATGTCAATCATTTCCATGTGCTGGGAACCTTCATTCTCTCCTGGTTACTTTCAAATATATCGTAAATCACTGTAATCCACAGTCACCTTACTATGCTGTAGAAAATCAGAATTAATTTCTCTCATCCAACTGCATTTTGGCATCCAGGTCCCACATGCCCCTTTTGAACCTCACCCCTCCCAGTCTCCGGTGGCCACCATTCCACTCCATTCTTCCACAAGACCAACTTTCTTGTCTCCACTGATGAGCGAGAAAATGTGGCCATCCTCCTTTCTGCGACTGGGTTCCCTTGCCCAGTGCGATGACCTCCAGTTCCTTCCATGATGTCACAAAAAACAGCATTTCACTCCTTTTCAGGGCAGAACAACAGGACTCAATGCATTCATTTTCAAAAGCAGTAAACTGAGTCATAGAACAATGATTTTGTTTTCACATTGCCTTGTGAGTCAATACCAAAGACAGAAATGTTATATAAAGTTTTCTTGTCCTGCACCAACTCAAACAGCTTATCTTGAGACTGCATGGCTGAGCACATCAGTACCTTAGAGTCATTTATTGTGTGTCCATGAGAGAATAACTGTATTTCTGCAAGAGAGTATTGATTCTTCAAAGGGTTGAAGAATTTCATTTGAACAAAGTAATTTCTTTAGTATTGCAGGAGAAATACTAATAGCAATAGGACAGATTTTCCCGCCTCTTAGTGTATTAGTTATTTCTATTTTAAATCTACCAGTAATCATATTCATATAACTTCTGTTATTTTCAATATTATGAATGCATTTAGGATTTACAGTAGGGGAAAAGTGGATCACAAATCAAGGAAAAACTAAGTTTTTCTTCCTTTTCATAGTGCAGGGCAAGAATTCGTAACCATGTAATGAATTTATGTGATTTATATGGTAATCCTTCGGATGCTTGAAATCTCAACAGCTTCTGTCTATGGAGCACTGACCAACACTTTGACTACTCCTGAGATAAAACAAAAACTCTGCAGAACCTCACTCACTTCATTAAAGTGTTCCTTTACTGGAAGTTGTAAATATTCCATGCTAGGAAGCTGAGCAATTCAGAGAAATTAAAACCACCCCAGAAAGCTATTTCCTAGATGGAGCTTCAAGATTTAAACTCAGTCCTAAAAAGGTCCCAAAGAAGTGTCACCTGCCATTGTGTTCAATTTAGAAATGATGAAAACACAGCTTGGAGATAATAATCAGACTTCTGTGGCAACCCTTTCTGAAGCAAGAGGGAAATGACTGCTCTAAAACGTGGCCATGAAATATAATACTATGCTCCTTAGAAAACTTGATATGAAGCTACTACACGTGGATACTATATGAATACCAGAAACATCTGTCAATTTCATTTCGCATTCTCAATTACTCATTTTTTGTATGTGTGGCCTTTGGTCAATAATTCTGGCTTCCCTCCCTATTTGGTTTGGCCACACTCACTGGAATCTTATGGCAGAATTAAACCTAGGCTTCCTGTACAGATGAAAATCTCTATAATCTTTAACCTCGTTTACAAAGACTTCAAACACAGGTTTATTCAATTTTGGTTCCGGAAAGTTCTCTCTCTTTCTCTCTTTTTCCTTTTCAGTGGTTTTTATTTTCTTAAAATGTTTTGTTTGTTTGCTTGCTGTTTAAAAAAATATACATGAGAGTTGTGTAGTTTTTTCACTAACTTCCCAGTCTCCGATATTTATCATTATCTTACACTTTGCTTGAAGGTCTTATATTCCAAATTTGAAAAGCATTCCTTTTTCTTATTGAAGGAAGAAGTTATTTGAGTGTCTATCTTGCCTGTGGAGATGCCTGCATTTAACATAGATCCAGAACCCCAGGGTGCACAGGGTGGACCTCTGTGCTTAGATTCCAGCTCAGCTCTCTTTCCAATTTATTTAATGTGTGCACTGTTAGCAACATAGAGAAAGAAGGAATGGGGAAGAGGGAAAGACTATCTTTGTCTTGATTTTTTTTTTTTTTGGAAGCATGCAAACATTTCCTAGAAATCTTCCAGAGTTTCCCCATATGTTATTTTTCAATGATTCTAAGGCCATTGCAAAAACTATCACTGATAAAAAAAAAAAAGTTGATATTGCAATGTTTGGCAGAGGCTAGCCATTCTAGATGGTTGGAGATTAACCACAATAGCTACACCAGGCATGTAGGAAAATTGTAAACGGCAAGATAAGAAGCCACAAATTAAAAAGAAAGCAGATGTTATTAAAGTGTTCCAGGTGTTAAACTTGGAGAAAGGACTTCCAGCTGGCCATTAGGAAAGGGCTTGTCTCTGAAGGGAACACTAGGCCTAGGTGAGGAAGGTGGGAGGGAGCCCCTTTAATTTGGCAAACAGGAAGTGACGATGGGAGGAAAGGTCCCATGCTACAGCTGGCTGAGATAAAGGCACCTGAAGGTGTATTTGTTAGTTTTCGCTTTGAGAAAAGAACTCCCACATCTCAGATGTTTAGTACCACAGTGATTTGTGTTTTGCCCACAGATCTGCTGGTTGCCTGCGGCTCTGGCTGGCTTTGCCTCCTGTGTCTTCCTATTCCTAGAACCATGCTGAAGGAGCAGCCTGTACTTGGGATATACTCCTCTCCGGGTAGAGTAGAAGTGGAAACTTTCTTGAAGTTTCTAGGGGCCCTGTGGTCTGGAGAATCTAGAGGGGTTGCCTTTGGATGAAGCCAAACGTGTGGCATCTTGAGCCCCCTCCCACTAAGAGGCACAGCAGCTGGAGAGAGTCTGGAGACGGCTCAGTTACGGGTAGGTGAGCTGCTGTGATCTATGTGCCAAGGTATCTTGAGATAGGCAGTTTTGCAAAGGTCCAAGAGCAAAAGAAAGCTCTGCAGCAGGTCCAGCCTATTCTATAAGCTGCCCTACAACTGGGTGCTTCGATTTATCAAACAGGATGGTGGAAGAAGAGTCTGAGATACCATGTAGGTCTCCAAAAGCCTAGGGAAGATCATTGCTCTGCAGACCTTTAGGACTTGGCTGCATAGCTCTGTCCTCTTCCGCAATGAACTGTTCTTGAGAGACACAGCTGCTGGCTTGCTTCTGGTAGAGAATGCATGTGTGACCACGGGAAATGTGGTCAGGCCACAACTGCATCCACAAAAGAATGCCCTTTCCTCTCCCTTCCAAATCTTGCATGATGGCTTAGGTTGGCAAATTCTAACCTGGAGGAAGGGATGTAGGGCACTGTAATCCTGGCTCCTCTGCAGTGCAGAGGTGGCTCTGGGACATATGGTAGACGCCAACATGTCAGGGACAATCAGCATAGGGGAGGAGAAGGAAGAACAGACAGGACCACATCTAGGAGGGCAGTGGTAGCTTTCTGTCATGATAAAACTTGCTGGAGAGAAACTTATAATGAGAAAAGGTTCAAGGTGTCTCAAAGTTTTGGAGGTTCTGGTCCCTGATCACTTGGTTGGCTCCATTGCTTGGACACATCGTGGCCGGAGAATGTGTGGAATAAAACTGCTTGCCTTCTGTCCAAGAAGCAAGTGGGAAAGAGGAGGCTGTGGTCCCAATGGGGCAATTCCACACTCTAGACACCAGAGACACTTAAGCATTGCGGACCTCAAATGCTGTAGTAAACAGAAGGCAATAGGGAGGCGCTTGAGCTTTTGATCAGACAAGTGGCATAATTTGCTTTGAAGCTTTCCACACTCTCCGTAGGCAGGAAGGTGACAGGGGACCTGGCAATGTCATAACACTCACTCTTCACTGTGTTCCTTTGTGTCTGGCAAGGAAATATATAACTGTACTTAATCCTTACTCCTAATTCTTTAAACCTTTATGTTTCAACCTGGCAAGGAGATTTTGTCAACCCTATTTTTTTCTTTCTTTCCCACTTTAGTTATCATCAACGTCTCTCTTTTTTTCCCACATTTTTAATTGGTACTTTATAGTTGTATGTAATTATGCCATCCTTATGTTTAAGGTAAGGAAATTGACACTCAGAGAGGTTAATGAACAAGCTGAACGTCCCTCAATAAATAAGGTGTAGTCGTGGCATCTAAGGTTTTCAAGATGCCCGAATCCGAACTCTTACCGCTATGTTAGACTGTGTCTCCCTGTGAAGCAGGCACAGAAATGGAGCCCTACAACCAGAGAAAGCCCCAGGCACAAGCAGCCGCAATGGGCTGAAATGGCTCCTTGGCATTCATTGCTGTGTGGATTCTTCCATTCAGCAAATAACTTAGCTACTACCTGAAAGGATTGCTGCCTTCATGAAGAAGAGTGAAGGACTAGAACTTGCACAAGTCAGAGGAGATCTGAAGAGTATTATTTTAGCATGCCTTAAACTGTGGAATCTTAGGCATTGTATTTAACTTGGGGTTCTTTAAATTTACCCCTGTTGTAATTGATGATTTTCTCCAAGAGGGTAGAACTATGCCTGATGTCTAGTGCTTGGCAATTGCTCAATAAAGATTTGATAAGAGATATGATTTGGATATGAGGTGTCCCCCGAAGCTCCTATGTTAATGCAGGAAGGTTTGGAAGTGAAATGATTGGAGTGTGAGAGGTGCAACCTAATTGGTCCACCCTAGTTTGAATGGTCTGATGAGTTGGTAACTCTAGGTAGGCGGGTTGTGGATGAAGAAAGTGGGTCACTGGGGATGTGGCCCTTCAAGGGTTCATCTACCTGCAGCCTCTTCCCTTTCTCCTTCTGCCTCTGCTTCCTGGCCACCATCATGCCCTTCTGCCATGATGTTTTGCCTCATCTTGGGCCAGAGTAATGGACTTGGCTAACCATAGGCTGAATCTCTGAAATCATTAGGTCACAATAAACTTTTCAGGTATTTTGTGCAGAGCAACACGAATCTAACTAACATACTGAGGAAACATTGGTGTAACTGAGTGATTGGCTAAATGTAAGAACCAAGTGATGATAAGAATCAGCTGGTATGCAACCCTCGCTGGTGGGATTGGCCCTGTCTCTCCCTCATGAACTCACTAGATCCACTGGTAACAGCCTGATAGCTCTCTTCCTGCATCAAGTCTCAGTTTCCACTAATCCCTTGTTACAGGTTAAAGTGTCTAAAGGAAACCCCATTCATCATGTTAGCTTTGAATGATAAACTTCCAAAGATCCTCCATTTGACATCTAACGTTCCTTTGAGAGTTTGCCTCAGTCCAACTTTCCAGCTTTATTTCTATCACTTACTGCCCCATCCCCAGCCCAATGCCCTACACTCCATCTATATGGGACCATTTGTAATTCTTTACACCCTCCAGGACCTCCTCCATTTCTCAATTCATGTTATCTTTCAAGGAACAACAGCATAAAGTTGTCTTGACTGTCATTCCCCATGTGGGGTTAGTCACTCCACCTTCTCATGTCAATAGCACCTTAATTTTGATTCTCTTATCACTGATGCTGTACTGCATTCTAAGCATGCATGTCCACATCTGTGTCTTCCTGGAATTTGAGTTCAGAGGGGTGGCTCAACTCATTTTTGCATTGGTGGTTCCTAGAGAGGTGCCCAACAGGTCATAGCTGTTCAGCAAATGGTAGTTGGAAGAATGAGGCTCCTGGAAGGTTTGGATCCAGGCTTCTTTGGTGGGGTACATATGCTGTTTACAGATAATTGCATGGCCCACTATCTGCCACCACAGAGGAAGGAGAATCTTTCTATGAATGTGTGATGTACAGGTCACATATTCCCACAGGTGGCAGTAACCTGATGTTGGTGTCTCTGACCAGGGAATTCCCCACAGGTGGGTCTGTAGAGATGCAAATCCGAGATGGTGGCCCTTGGCTCAGTGTGACCTGCATTCACCCTGGCTGTTTCTCTAATTTGCCTCATAGTGCAGGCCTGTTTGTGTGAAGAGAAAACACAGTTGATCCTTGGGTGAAATGGGTGCTTTCCCGTGAATCACTCCATGCCATTGCATCAAGGTATGTTCTCAAAAGGGGGCAGATATAATTTTTAAAAACTGAATCATGTTAAGAATATAACCAGACCTGCTCTCTTTCAGCTGAAAAATATTCCCCTCTCCTTTGTGGCAGGGTTGAGGATGACAGCAAACTTTCATCTTTGCTGACAAGATAACTCAGCTGTTTTCCTCAGGGAAAGGTGACTGATCATTCAGTTTTGTTCAAGAATAGAGTGGAGTATATGAAATCATAACTGTCTCCTTTGAAAGCATGCGAGCACACACAGGATGTTCCTCATTAGGCAGCACCACTTGTGATTTTTATTTCTAAAGCTCCTGGGTACTTGATCCTATGATAGGGGGGCTATTTCTACTCTGCAATGTAGACCAAATGCATCCTCCTCAGCCCCCTAAACCCACACCAAACCTAACTACTCTGGTCAACATCAATTCTTCTCCTCTCTGAAATCTTAAACTCTTTAGATCTGAAGAGTATTGCAGAATACTTATTTTATATGTATGTATTATATTCTTTGTAGTAGATTTCAACCTTCTCAAGGATGAGGAATCTACTCTCTGCTTTGTGGCCAGTACAAAGCAGATTATGTGAATGATGTTCCACGAACAATTTCTTTGTGCTTTCCCAAGCACAAAGAGCAAAGGATTAATTCTAAGATGTCAAATTCTTTTTAAGCAACTATGTAAGAAGACATCATCAATTTATAGCCAAGCATTCTTTCTTTCTTTTTTATTTTTTATTGTAACCTAAATAACAGAAAATTCTCTACAGCCAATTATACAGTTCCCCGCTTCAGGGAATAATCTATAGCTGGTCCCCTAGCTCATGATAATATAAGGATGGTGTTTAATAGTAAAATTGCAACATCATCACATTCTGGAGCTAACCAAGATGCCTCTATATGAGAAATTCTGGGTACCACTCGGTAGTCTTACCTTAAAAAATGAGAACAGAGATTAGGGAGACCTACTGGAAAGCATCTCAAGGAGCAAAGTGGGAGGATTCTTTTAAAAAAATTGACATACTAAAGTCTTCATTCAGATTACATAAAAGTAGATAAGTTTACAAAATCATGGAGATAAAATAAAGAGACCAGAGAATTAGCCATTAGGTCTTATATTTCTACCACTGGGCAAAACAACAGCTTGGCGAATGGCTTATTTGATGATCATGTGATTAAAGATATAAATAGATCTGAGAAAGACTGAAATCAATTGAAGTGCCTAGAGACACAATATATTACTAAGGAAATCAGGAACACTTGGAATTCTCGTGCTGAAGAGCAAAAATTATTTCCTTACTAAAATGCTTCCTTACAAAAATCTTAATTGATGGTCTTCTCAGACAAAATACTGAGAGGATGAAGGTATTGGGCTTCCTTCTTTTATATGTCTCCAATTATGATTCTCAGATTTTTTTTCTTTCTCTGAATTCCTACAGAATTCTATCTGTGCCAATACTATGCTCTGTATAGTTTGTGCCTTCTACTGCAAATAGCTCAGTGGTACTTACCCTGCTAGATTTAGAGGTCTTTGATCACAGAAATAATGACAGGGATGATGATGAACATGGTAGCAGAAACTCTCAATTATGTGTTAGTCAGCCTCCTCTTACTGTGACACAATCCTGGAGATAAAAAGTTTATAAGGGAGAAAGGTTTTTTTGGTTCATAATTTTAAAGTTTTCAGTTCATGATCACTTGGAGCTGCCACTTTGGGCCTGTGGTGGCTCAGCATATCATGGCAGGAGGGACTGTGTGATGGAGGCTTTTCTCCTCGTGGCAACAGAGAGAGAGAGAGATTGAGAGAGAGAGAGAGAGGGAAAGACAGAGAGGCAGGAAGGGACTGGGATCCCAATATCCCCTTCAAGGACATGACTCGAGTGATGTACCTTCTTCCCACTAGCCTCCCTCTAGTCCAATTCAGATGGCCAACTTCCCATCTCCTAAAGATTCCACTACCTCCCAAAAGTTCAATAGGCTGGTGACCAAATCTTTAGCATATGGGCCTTCAGGAAACGTTTAAGGTCCAAACCACAGCAATTTACTCTGCTTTTGCTGCATGCCATGTCTTATTTGGCTTAGTGATTTGTACTCATGTGATCATGTTGCATTCATCTCTGTTTTTTTCTTTAGGACTGCTTACACTTGAAATCAACAAATAGGAATCAGGTGCAGTGGCTTGTTTTCCCTTGGGGTAATCTGGAAATGGGAAGGTCTGATGGAGATGTGGACACATTATTGATTCTTCACTCCCCTACAGTTGTGCATCAGCTTGTTTGACCAGTTGGGGAGAGTCAAGCCTACTGGTGCTGTATCTCCTGGTGGCGGTATCCACCTGGTAGGTTCCCAGCGGAGGCACCTCGACTTATATATTTCACAGCCCTAATTGTGAGCAGTGATTGAGCATAAGGTGGGGGTCACTGCTGGGGAAGGGTACATATAGTGCACATGCTGCCATTTCAAATGCATGAGTGAACCATGCCAAGGTGTGGGATACAAACGTAGTTCCCATGTTCCAGATGAGCTCAGCCATGAACGTGAGAGGTCCCTGTGTGTTTCCTACTAAAATTTGTCTCGATCGTTAAGGGTGGGTGCGTTCTAGAATTCCTGGTTTGAAAGCTCTGAACACCATGAAAGTAGGAAAAGAAAAATTGTTATTCCCAAGCTCAAAGGGGTTTAAAAATAAATCCCAAACATCCTCAAGAAACTCCTATTCCTTGGGAAATTATTAACTTGTGAGCAATATGAAGACATTCTCAGTAGCTTCCCAATTTTTTTTTCTTTCTTTCTTTCTTTTTCTTTCTTTCTCTTTCTTTCTTTCTCTTTCTTCTTTCTTTTCTTTCAGAGAGAGGGACAGTGAGAGAGAGAGAGAGAGAATCAACTTTTTTAATTTAGTTTTCCATGTGGCTCTCAATTCCCAGTTTCATATCCCAATATCTTCCTGGTTTATATTTAGAATGAGCTCTCCTCACATTTCTTGTGGACCCCCAAACTCATGGCATTATCCCCCCCAAAAAATAACTGCTTTTCCTGCTCCCCTTTCTCTACTACCCCTCATCTCTTCTTTCTCTAATTTGGTATTTTGGGGGCACAGTCTTCTGAGAATTTGTCCTGGGCAGCCAGTGGAGGTTGGGAGGAGAGGCATTGGGGAGGGTATGAGGGTGGAGAGCGTTGGCAACTGGTCTCTGGGCTCCCTAAGAAATTCTTAAATGGCCTGGCATTGTACCAACCTATGAAATTTCCTCCAAAGAGAAACTTGGCTGCTGCAGTTTTCCCCTTTTCTGATGAGCAGAGGAATCTTAGATGCCGGCTTGTAGAGTTTGCCCAAGTTTCTTGTCAGAGGTGGGCGGTAAATCAAGATGGCTGCATTCCCGAGCTTTCTGGATCTATGTGAAAGTTCTCAGCCTCTACCCAAGCTTTTTTCTCTGCCAAGTTGCGCGATAAAACTTGTGAGAACAGGTTTTCTTTAGGAGGTAGCTGATGGCATCTGTATCCAATTCTGGCAGAGAACCAAAGTTAAAAAAAGGAGTTACAGAAACCTTCCAGAACATCTTAAGAGGCCTGATATGGATTTGGGTTAGAAGTCTAGTGATTATTCCAGGGAAGGTGTGCTTTGTTTGACCTTTACCCCAGCAATTTCTCAACAGCACTCCTAGGAGCTCCAACCCAGGGAAGCCAGTCTCTTTCATTTGGATGAATTAAAGGACTTTGACCAATTCAACATGATCAGCATGAGGCCTAAGAGATCCTTTTCAACAAAGAAGTACCATAATAATAGTGCCTTAGATCTCAAAGGCCTTTTACATGAGTTATCACTTTTAATCTTAGGAGAGAAGGGCTCCATCTGTCTCATAAATTCATTGATTCTGATATCTCAGTGATAGCAGGATTTTGTACTTTCCATCCTTTTTCCTTAATAAGAAATGGAATCAGAAGAGAAAATGAGTGTCTTTAGCTTTCCTTCAAGAATAAAGAAGGGCACAGCTTGCTGTTGTATTTCTCAGGGGCCTGAGGTCTCAAATGGTTCCTGATGGTAGCTTGATGATTGGTTTTAACCTTTGCTTATACCTCTGTTTAGAGCCACGGGAACAGTGATGGGGACTGTCAATCACTGAGAAACCCCCACCATGCCCTTCTCTTCTCAGTTCTGCTGTGAAAAGTCCACAGATCAGCTGCCTGATACGTGTTCCATGGAGAATCCAAACAAGCACTTTTGTTTCCCTCTCCCCACCCCAAAATCTCAGCAATGTAGAGCTACACAGTGCTTTACTGTTTGTCTCTTTGAACTCCCAAAACAATACTTTGTGGACAAATATGATTACTTGTTATTTTACACATGAAAAAAATCAGAATCTCTATGAAATTAAGTGACTTGCAGAAAAGTCTAGAAGAACTTGGATTGAGCCCAACTTCAATCTGTGGCCCATTTACAATGGCATCAATTCACTACATCTTGCTTTTTGAAGCAGGATCTTAGCACCCTTGGCATCATCAGGAGTTGGTTAGAAATGCAGAAACTTGGGCTTTCCTCAAAACGACCTAATCTGCATTTGAACCAGACCTCCGGTGGCTTTTGTGTGCATTGAAGTGTGGTGAGTACGCGCTGGCAATATTCCCCCTTGCCAGAAAAGGGAAATTCAATTGAGGTCTCAAATGCGGAGTGACCTAAGGGGCGGACATGTCCCGGGTGAGAACATCAAGGCAAATTCATTCTTATTTTGCATTACTCATCTTAGTTAATCCCAAAATTCAAATTCCCCCAACTTCTCCAAGTCTAGTGAAACAAAAACGCAACCTCTGTCAAATGTAGCTTAGGGACAAGAGGACCACTGCATACACCATGTGAATCTTTGTGAAGGTCTCCAGTGGAAACAGGCTCATCGGTTCTGTTGATGTGGCTTTGGAGAAAGCCCATTTAGCTCGGTACTCCTGGAGATATTCATAGATAAACAATACTGATTTTTTCCCCCTTGAACAAAAACTGCTTTTGATTTCTAAGAAAATCGGGGAAAGGAAATGGAAAAGAGGGCTGTAAAGCCCCCGAGGGGAACAGGAGGGAAGCAGACTGACTTTATTCCTTTGCCCTCTGAACATCACCAAGTGAGTGCTGTCAGCCCCTCAGGGCCTGTCTTCAAGTTGTCATTATTTAGATAAAAATATGTCTGGGTTCTTTTCACTGTTCCAGCCTTCCAAATTCACATAGAAGTAGTTAGGGAACCAAATGGCATGATTTCAGAGATTGGAGAAATCCAGCTGTCCAAAATGCACACACACCCCTACCACTGGCCACTCTCTGGTGTCAGGAATTCTATCCAGTTTCTGCTCTATGAATGCTTGCTGATATCCTAGTAACCTCTGGGTGGTTGATTAAGAGCTGGGGGCCCTATGCAGCATATGTGATAGCTTTGGATAAAAATAGATTCTAATCTCCAAGGTTAACCTGTTTAATTTGGTCACTGGGACCCCAAAATACAGACTCTTCATGACAAAATAATTCCTGGGGAAAGCTATTTCTGTCTTCTCTTGTGAGTATCCTGGATCTACATGAAATATGATATGATACATAGATGGGATTCTTCATTTCTGTGCAGCTGCCAAACCTGAGACTCACAGGCATGATTTGGGGTGCTTAACTCTCTACTATTAGAAGATAAGTGTGTGACAATTTTCTCTAGAACCTTTCTCATTGTGTTGATGTTTAATTAGGTCTGTTATACACAAGTGTGAGTCCCAGATATATGATTTCACTTTTTTTCTGTTCTTAAACAAAGACAGTATCTCTAACCACAGTCTCTCTTGATTCTCACCGAACTCGGCCGTTTCATCCATTCAAATCCAGTGTGCCCCATTTCACTGTTCCTAACTATCCTACCACGTGGAATCTGCATTCCGAATCTCCAGATCTTCAATATTGATATAAACATAACCCTGTTCAAATGTGAACAGGTTGGGACCACCAAAGATGAGTGGCCAGCCATTCATTTCCATGTGGAGAAGAACCAGATCTCAAAATGGCTCCAGGTCTAAGTAACAAGTGTCCGCTATCCAGAGATCTGGGGACTTTTAACATTTCCCATTTCAGAAGAATGTTCATCATAAGACATTTATACATCTAAGTAAAACATTTTAAAATGAAGAAAATTTATATTGTGGTCATCCCCCCTTATCCAGTTTCCCTTTCTGAGACTTCAGTTATGGAAAATTTCAGAAACAGATGGTTCAGGAGTTTTAAATTGTAGCATGATTCAATATATCATACTGTCCCACTGTGCTCCACCTGGGACATAAATTCTCCCTTCGTAGAACATATGCACGCTGTATTTTCTGCATGTCCATTAGATACCTAGCATTGTGGTTATCTGATCTGCTGTGACAGTATAGCTGTGCTTGTGTTGTTGTAACTCTTATTTTCCTTAATAATGGCCCCCAGAATGCAGGAGTAGTGGTACTGGCAATTCCTATATTCTAAAAAGAAGCTATACAGTGCTTCCTTAAAGTAGAAAGTGAAAGTATGTATGTACAGGAGAAGACACAGTATACATAGGATTTGGTAGGATAAATGATTTCAGGCATCCACTGGGGATCCTGGGACACATTCCCAGGGAACAAGGAGGGATTCTTTTGTGCCAACAGAGAGATCATATTATTATATTTTAATCCAGTGAAATCTCTAGATCATGTTACAGAGTGCTCCACTCATCTCTTACAGGAGTACATCAAAATTGTACTCTACGTGAATTGAATGGTCACCCTAGATGATCAGAACTTGCTCAGCCAGCCCATAGTAGGTGCTCTGCAATGATTTGTTAAAGGTACAATTTTCCATGATTGGAAGAGACTGACAGACAGATGAATTGCATTCCACAGTCCCCCGCTGGCCCCCAACTTCTACCATTTGAGTAGCTTTTGAGGACCCAAGAGACTCCAAACTGCCCAAGTCAGGAGTTCCAGACCAAAAGCTTAGTAAATATTTCCTAAATCAAAACCACACAGGCTGAGTTCATTCAGTCCACCACTTTAGAACAGTTGCTTTCCATGGCGAGACACTCAGCAATTGTAAGTAAGAAACAGGGTTTGAGTGGAAAATATTTGTAAGGGGAACAAAAGCAAAGAGTGTCATGTTTGCCAATGACATCTTGGAGAGCCAGTGGGCATTAAAAGAGCGAAAACAAAGGGGACTGATGTTATAATAAGCCTTTCTTTCAAGCATACACACGCACATACAGAAAAATAAGGAGAACGCCTTTTAGGGGAACATTTCTGGCAGAAATAATTACTCTGTACTTATTGCTGTTGGAGTTGCAGCCCATCAGGGGCCTAGGAGGCACAGGACGGTGAGAAGAGCTGTTAGGGGAAACCAACAGGCATTGAGCAATTTACCAAGGGCTCAGTTTGTTCTACCTGGAGAGAGGAGTGTATATTTTTAAAATATCACATTTAATTAACGCTTGAAGAGGGAATAAAATGGTTCACACCAGTAATTCCAGGCAGCTTTTGAATGAAACAGATGAAGGGGAAAAAACCTGATTAGCCATTGGCCTTAAGTACAGTTTCTTTGGATTTCTCTTTTTCTCCTTTCCGTATAATAACACGGCTGAAAATTAGTTCTGACAGCTAATCAGAACGAGTGGCTCACTCCTTTCCTGGAGTGGGTCGTGGGTACCACGTTTTGTGCCAACACACTGTGCTGCTGAACGGGTGGAAGGAGGAGCGAAATGGTTGTGCTATTTCCCTGCAGGCAGCTCTTGCTCCCTTCAGCCCAAGCTTGGGACCTGTGGTGCAAGAGTCTGTATGGGTCTGAGGACAGTCTGGGAAGGTCACGATCCAGTGCGATTCCCAGGGTGGCTCCTCTTTCTCTCTGTTGACCTTTGGGGCACCCCATCCCTCTCCAGTACCTTCCTCTCAGTGTCCCTTCTGCCACTATAACACAGTGGAAATCTGATCTGGAAAGATGGAGTGTGGAACTAAATATCTGCCGTTGAATGACGAAGCAGGAAGTAGCAAGACAGAAATACAAAATCAAGAAGAGCTGGGGACCTAGGAGTCTGCTTCAGAAGGGGACAGGTGTGTAAGTGTAACAGCAGAGGTGAGATGTGGCTGTCCCTCCAGGTGACTGGGAAGGTGCTTCCTTCTTCTTTACTTGGGTGAAGGGTATCCTAACTTGGCAGAAGTGTGTGTGTTTGCTTCACCGAGAGTTTGGCTTTTGTAGTGTGGAATGCCCAAGAGTGAATGTAACTCAAAGGGATGCGACAGAATGGAGTAGAGATAGTTTCGAGATTTTCCAGATGAAAGCTGAATGGAGCGGTGCAGGGCCCACCCCCAGTTAAAAATAATAGCTACAGTGAAAGTGGCCAATGGGGTGGTAGCTGGGCAAACACAGCCCAAGGATTCCAACCCCTGCCCAATAGCTGGCCTCAATGGAAACCCCAGGTATCCCTAAGACCATGGTGCCTGAAACATCCCCTCCGGGAAAAGAAACAAGGGAAAGGGTTCTGGGTTTAATAGGAAACATGCCAAGCCTGGCATTTGGGCAGATCCTCTAAGCCAAGAAGAGCCAGGTCCTCACCAATGAGCTGGGAACGTGGTGGGACCTAGTAGGGACCCCTGTAAATCATCCTTCGAGGGCACAGTGGGCATTGTTTAGCCTCACAGAGGGAAGTGAGCTCCTGAAACGATAGTGACAATTCTTTAGCACAAAAGCCCTGGCATTTCAAGGCTGTATTTTATTGTGTCATACAAGGAGATCAAAGAAAAAGAAGAAAAAAAAAGAATTCTTCAAAATCACTTTTAAAAATGCACAGGTTATCTTTCAGCTAGAAAGATACTTGACTTTAAAAACTGGTAGTAAGATGCACTTAACATAAAACATTTGGATTATTATAAAGGGTGTCATTCTGTGGCATTAAGTGCATCTGCTAATGTATAACCGTCACCACCATCTAGTTGAGAATGCCTTCGTCACTCTCCAAAGAGACTTGTCCGCACGCGCAGTTACTCCCCATTCCCACCTCCCCACAGCCTCTGGAAACTTTTAATCTGCCCATCCCAGATATCCCATCTACGTGGAAACACACAATATGTGCCCTTTCTGTGTGTGACGTCTTTCACTTAGAATGCTTTCGAGGTTTGTTGATACGGTAGCACGTGTCAGTACTTTGCTCCTTTTACGACTGAATAATATTCCATTGTATGGTATGCAGATCCCCTATTTTATCATCCCCCTGCCAGTACTGGGGAATTGAACCTAGGGCCTTGCATGTGCCAGGCAAGTGCTCTAGCACTGTGCTATATCCCCAGTCCCCCCCCTTTTTTTTTAAGAGAGAAGAACAGTAAGAGAGAGAGAGAATCCATTTTTATTGAGTTTTTCACGTGGCTTTCATTGCTCTGACACCTAGTTGTGTACATGGATGCTGGGGTTTGAACCTATGTACTTGCGCATGCCAGGCAAGCACAGTAACCGCGGAGCCACGGCTCCAGCCCCTCCCCCTTCCCCAGCCCCTATTTTTGCTTTATCTCATTCATCATTTAGCAGACATTTGGGTTGTTTCTACCTTTTGTATATTGTGAAAAGAGCTGCTATGAACATTTATTTATGAACCAGGTTTGTTTGCCCACCTGTTTGTAATCATTTGGGGGCATATGATAATTCTGTTTAACTTATTAATGAGTCAACCCTTTTCCACAGAGGTGGTACCATTTAAACTCTCACCAAATTTTCTACACACTCACCAACAGTTGCTCTCGTCTGTATTATTGTTCCTAGTGGATTTGAAGTGGTATCTCATCGTGCATTCGATTTGCATTTTTCTAATCACTAAAGATGCCAAACATCTTTATATACGATTATCAGCCACTCTTATTTCTTCCTTTTCAAATCCTTCGTCTCTTTTGACTTTTTGCTGTTGAGTTGTAGGAGTTCTTTATATATTCTGGATACTACACCCTTATCAGAATATGATTGATAAATATTCTTTCCATTTCTGTGGGTTCTCTTGCTCCCTCTTGTTTGCCCTGTTGTTATGGAGAAGATAATAGCACCCGGAGGTGCTGGGGGAAATAGAATAGTAACAGCTATAAACTTTTGAGCATGGCAAAGTCTCCTGTGTCGTGTATTTTCTCTCCTGGCCTCCAATAGGCAGCATGCTTCTCAGCTTGGTGACTCCCAGGAAGTCACTAAGCAGTGAGTGATAAGTTGTGCCAAGACTGTATGTGGCAGACTTGGTGCCAAGTGCCTTTCTGTCCTTGGGGGTGCGCTGTGACATGACTTCCATCTTAGAAGTGAGGAAATTGAGGGCAGATGTGTTAATGAATGGCCAGAACCCTCACAGCTCCCGGCAGCGGTACCAGGGTCCAAATCCAGGCCTGTCTGACTTGACCTCCTCTGACTCACCACAGATGTGTTTGATTTTGCTCTGGGAGCTGAGGGGCCTCCACGTGGTTGCCCTGAGCCTTGTTGGCCACAGAGAGGAGGGTCAGTACAGGGTTTGGGTTTACGGGCCAGCACACACTCCAACTAGAGTGGCTCTGCTTTGATCCGTTTTATAATTTGGGGCTCTGGTCTAAGATTTTTTGGGGGGAATAAAAAGAGGATTCCAGCACCTTTATAAAAGGCACTTTGAAAAACCACAGCTAACTCATGCCACGTCATGGAAGAAAATCCCAAAGCTCTGTAACCTCTTGTAAAATACAAGTTTCACTAAAAGAAAACCGGTTCTAAGCTTACAGAAAGAAACCTGCTATGGCATTTGCACACACCCACACCCACACATGTGCTCACATGCATTTACACACTTGCAAGCTGTTGGTCCACCCCCGGTTCCGCACATTCCTGCTGCAGGTGGAGGGGAGGGTGCCACCTGTGGAGCTGAACTCACACACACAAAGGTGGCTCTTGCCAATGCCCTCGCCCGGCCTTCCCAGCAGCCAGGACTGCCTCTTTTCATCACTCAGGTATGCGCCTGCTCACCTTTGACAGCCTTCTCAGCAGCCAGCCAGCCTGGGAGACTCTCCCATCCCAAGCTGGCTGTCTTGTTCTTTTATTTTTCATTAGCAAAATGAGTTACCACCAACCCTCGAGGGAGACCTGCTAAGAGCTGCGTGTCATCCTGAGTTGATGACGATCTTCAGGAAGAGGTCCATTCTGAGGAAGGAGGCAAAGTCTTAAGAGGCATAGCTGGCTGGTGAGTGTCCTTCCAACCTCCCTGATGACTGGCTTGCATGGAGAGGTGGCTGCGTGGCCCGCGGAGGGGGCAATGTGGCTCTCCACTCCCACGGAGCATTCTGATTGTCCCAAGAGAGCTTGTCGGAGTAGGGTGGTAGCCTGAGCATGGAAATCCCCCAGTCCACCAGAAGTCAGGCTCGGTCTCCAGCTATGCATGTTCCTTGGAAGGCCATTCAGGAGGCCGGGTTGGCTTCCACCAACGCGGGTTGTGGCTGGCATTTATCTATGGGTGAGGAGGAACAGTCACAGAGGGCAAGAGGCCTGGAGTTGTGTGGGCAGCGGGGTGGATTTGGAGAGCTTCTCAGAACATTTCTCTTGGGTGCCAATGCATTGTTGCCAGATGTCTACTCAAATGCAGTTCAGTGTGAAATCACGTGAAAATGCTTGATGCCGGTCGCCGCTTTGGTCAGGAATGAAGGGGCTTGCTGAGGAACCTTCCACCCCGTAGATGAGTTGGAAGCAGAAACCAACTGCCTGTTTATCTTCCATTCCTGCTTTTTCCTCTCCAATTTAAACACAGTACAGGGCATATTTTTTTTCTTGTTTTGATCCTAAAGATTTTCTAACTGACCATGGTGTTTATGAACAAACTTCCAGACAGGTGGTGCTTTCTGACTGCTTTAAGCACTGACCGTGGCAGATGAGGTCACACAACCTGCAGACTGAAGCTTCAGACCTGTGCTGGGGATGAGTTGTATCTTGCCTTGCACGCATGAGGACCTGAGTTCCATATCCAGGGAATGAAGGAAGGAAGGGAGGGAGGGAGGGAAAACACAGAGACGCAGGTAGCAGCACATGTATTTCCAGACCCTCCCTAGTGACTTGCTCTGGCACCTCTCCTTCTTCATTAATGAAATCTAAACTTTCCTGAACTTTCAGCCATCAAAATCGCTAGCATAGATTAGCCAACCAATACAGGCTCATGTTACTAGAGCGCCCCTGGTAAAGTACACCTGGCCTGACAGGCGCAGCTGCTGATTGATTGTGCTGGAAGAACTAGGCCACAGGAGTCCAATGAGACACCAATCAAAGCCAGCCCAGGTGTGTCCTACCATCTGCAGCTTCAGTGCACGATTGCACTGAGCCACGCCCCGCTCACCCAGCAGCCCCCACCCATCCAGTCCCCACCTATCCAGATAAGCTGGGACCATTTGAACCCATGATGAGTCACCCCAGGAAAGTCAAATGCCTTGTCATTCAGAAAATGCCTCTTTCCCGTCTTTCTCTCTTCAAAGCCTAGGACTTCCTATCTGCTTTATTCTTGTCTTTACAATCAGGAGAAGCCTGTCTTATCCCTGAGGAAGAATAAAACTAAGAGATGTCCTGACTTCGAGATTTCCTAGCATCTCACAGTTTTACATGTTGTCATGCCCAGTCTTTTAGTGGTGTGGGATCCAGCTGGGAGTGGTGGGTGGGGGTGGAGGGAGAGAAGGGCAGCCCCACGTACACTACAAGCTAACGAGGAAGTCACCAGCTGCTCTATCATGACATTCTGTCAAACCTGAAATCTGCCATGCCCATCACAGTGCTTTAGAGCATCCAGCCACCAGGGAATTAGATTGGCCGACAGTTACCTGGGAAACACTGAACACCATACAGACAGAACAGTGGAGATGAGCTGTGATCATGGTGTATGGCAGCCTGAGAAGAAAGGAGGCAGCAGAGGGGACTGGAGAGCACCTAGAGAATGGGGAAAGATACTGCTCCTATCCTGAGTTTCGGGAGTAGCCTTGCTGCTTGATCTACCCATGGAACTAGAAGAGCAAATCTCAGGAATCCTGGGTCAGAAATCCATGGATTTTGTTAGAATAATCTAGATACTGCTCCAGAGGACTAATGAGATTTCAGGGAGTAACAGAGAACACATTTACACTTGAGGATTAAGTCAACTTTTTGTGGCTGTGACCAAAATACGTGAGAACAGCTTAGAGGAGGAAGATTATTTGGGGCTCAGAGGTTTGGTCCATGGTCTGCTGGCTCCGTTGCTCTGGGCCTGAAATGAGGCAGAATATCGTGGTTGAGGGATGCCGTGAAGGAAAGCTGCTGGGGCAAAGGGCAGATATAGTCCAAAAATATTCCCCCAGTGACCCACTTCCTCCGCCACATCCCGCCTGCCTGCAGCAATCACCTAAGGGTTCATTCAAATTATTAATCCCTCAAAAGGATCAGTTTATGGACGAGGTCACAGCTCTCCTGATCCAATCCTCTCCTCTCTGAGCTTTCCTGCATTGCCCAACACATGCGCTTTGGGGGACATTAAAGATCCAGATGTTAATCACTTGAAATGCAGAGACAGGAAGCCTGCCTTCTCACATCATACGGGTCTCCCTTCAGCCCCTGCCACCTCTGACTCTCATGACACAGCCTCCTAGGCAGCATTTCAAAGTGATCACCGTGCACAACTGTATACAATGTGTTAGACATACAAAATACGGCTAGGACAAGCCCTCCCTTTTCTTTTTGATGATACTGGGGGTAGAATCGAGAGAGCCTCTGTTACTGAGCCTACCCTCAGCCCTGTTTATTTTATTTTGAGACTGGGTCTTGCTCAGTGGCCCAGGCTGGCCTTCAACTCATGATCCTCCTGACTCAGCCTCCCATGTAACTGACATCACAGATGTACACCACCACATCTGGCACCCACACGCTTGCTATATTAACTCCATCTTGCCAAATGAATTTCCTATAAGCAAAGAGAAAGAATTAAATTACCTGACCAATTATGCCTATTGACTTTCCAAGATCGTTTCTTTTTAAATCATTGCTTGATTATAAAAATGGAAAGTTTTAAAAATTGCACAAGAACTTTATATGAAGAATCAGTATCTGATGTATTCTATTATTTCTGTTTAGGGTCCTACCTTTCGCACCATGTATTCACACCAGGGTACCAGCAGGTTTGAGTATGTTAAGAATGTGGGGAAGGAGTAGGATCACTTATATGGGGTCTATTTGTTCAGCCTTAAGAGCTTTCTAGGAAATAAATTGTCCAAGCTTCTCCCCAAAATTATATAACTCATCCTTTGAAAGTAGCAAAATGTACACTTGGTTATCATAGTGATTGCATTCTTTGGGTGCCCAGCAATACACTTGTCTCCGGTCAAGATTCATGCCTGACCTAAGTTTTATGGTTAATACCGTGAATCAAGATGTCCAATTGAAATAATTTTTTGAGGGGGCAAAAAATGACACATCTATTAATGAGACACTAATTTAGAAGTAATTCTTTGACTATAAAAGATGTAAGTGTTATGATATCTAAAGTATTGGTTTGTTAAAATAGATATAGTCAAACAAGCTTCCTCTTTGACAGAGAGGAGGAGGACCAATTCTAAGTGTTTGGTTTCAAACATGCAAGCACGGTAATGCCGCTGCACCCACACACACCCACATCCACACAAGCCTCCCCCAGCCCCACTCCTACCTATCAACCTCATAACGAAGATCATATTCCGAGCAGTGGTTACTGTGTCAGAAAGTCTGCTTTATTTACTCAGAGCCAAAGCTGCTTTGGTGACCAACCATTCCCACTCCTCCCGTAGTTCTGCGGGGTGAACACTGCCTGATCTTGCCCTGCCTGCATGGGCTGGGCATACAAGTCTTATTTCAAATGCTGATCCTTGACCCCCTTCCTCAGACAAATTAAGGCAGAATCTCTTGGGGTGGGATCGAGAATCCTGTTTTCTCATCAAGATTCTCAAGTAATTCTTAGGCATAATGAAGTTTGGTAACCACTGCCAGAACAATTCTAAATAAAATGGTTCCTTAAAAAGAAAGAAAAAGAAAACAGACCCAAAGTCTTGACTTCAATTTCATATTTATCTCAGCAACTGTGCTTTAGTCTTCAGCACCATGCAATGGCCCAGTGACAAGAAAAAGGAAGACAAAAAAATGATTTTATGGGAAACAAAATACGAGATAAAAATCCAAGTAATGAATGCTAAAGTACTGAAAATAGAGTTTAAAAAAAAAACTCTCTTCAGTGACTCAAAGACACCCAAGAGGTGATTACTTATAAAGCCGCTGTGATTCAGGTACCCAATACTATAAAAATACATATGTGTGTGTGTGTGTGTGTTTGTAAGCATCCGTAATTTGAAAATCTGAAATTGGCAATGCTCCAAAATTGGAAACAATTTTGAGCACTTACAAGATGCTCAAGAAGTTTCAGATTTCAGATTTTTAGGTTAGAAACTCTCAACCAGGCTGGGCGTGGTGCTGCATACCTGTAACCCCAGCAACTCAGGAAGCAGAGGTAGGAGGATCACAAATTCAAAACCAGCCTCAGCAACTTAGTGAGGCCCTAAGCAACTTAGTGAGACCCTGCCTCAAAAAAAAAAAAAAAAAAAAGGTTGGGGATGTAGCTCAGTAGTTGAGTGCCTACCAGATTTAATCCCTGGTATCAAAAGAAAAAAGAAGGAGGAGAAGGAGAACTGAACCAGTTAAATCTATGCAGATATTCCAAAGAAGAAGAAGAAGAAGAAGAAGAAGAAGAAGAAGAAGAGAAGGAGGAGGAGGAGGAGGAGGAGGAGGAGGAGGAGGAGGA
>PVKS010019807.1:0-16204 GCA_004027875.1 Aplodontia rufa
AGTTCTTCTGGGGGAAACTGCATTAGATGAAACCCATAGTAGCTTATCTATGTGTTAGCATTACCCCTGGTTATCAAAGTTTATACACAATGATTGCTACAGTTTTGACAATGTTTCCTCCTTATCTGTATCCTGTATCGCAATATACTTCTAATAAATGTGGGGGAAAAAAAAAGAATTCTACTCTTGATTTGAGAGGTATATTTATTTGCAGTCACATGGCAGTTATTCTTAAATTATCATCTCTCTAAATTATTTTTATTTCCACTTTCAGTGTCTTAAACAACCATTTATTCCACTTCTAACTTCTCTGCTTCCATTTGCAATCAGAACAAATACCTTACTAGAATTTCATCTCCCTCTCTCTTCTAGTCTCCACCTTCATTCTAATTTATCCATCAACATCTTCTGTGTTAGTATTACCTAAAATGATACTTTTGGATTACATATAATTTTTCATAATCCTGGCTCAGTTGAATAACAGAAGATTTATCCAATTTCAAGCATATTTTTATTCAAAGTAGACATTTGTATGACAACATTTCTGAAAATTTTGTGTGCTTGAGATATGACCACTTATTAAAATCATATTTTGACTACATACAAAGTCCCAAGCTTGAATTTGAAGTTGTATTCCTTCAATTCTAAGGTCATATATCCTTCATCTTCTTCCATCCTATATCATTCTTGAAAAATCTGATTTTATATTTATATCTAATTCCTTTTCAGGTGATCAGCTTTTGCTCTCTGGAAATTTAGAATTGTCATTTTCCTTTGAGGTAAGGTTTTATAAAACACACATGAATTTTGTTAACGTATGCTTTTGGTTCCTCTTCTATATCCTGTTTAGCATTGTTTAATTTTCACAATTTTCTTTAATTTGGAAATATGTTGATCATGGTATTTTCTTATTATCACTTTTTATCACATCAAATTCTCCTCATGTTGTTCTTTAAACAAAAAAAAATTACTTTTACTTTTGTTGCCCTTATCTCTGAAATTTCCTCTCATTCTTTTCTTTAGCCATTTCTAAATTTTTTGGAAGCGTTCTTTTATATCATACTATAGCTTCTTGCTCTGGTAATTGTTAGCCAGGTGTGGTGGTGCATGTCTGTAAACCCAGCTGCTGAGGAGGCAGAGATGGAGGATCTCAAGTTTAAAGTCAGCCTCAGCAATTTAGCAAGACCCTAAGCAACTTAACAAGACCCTGTCTCAAAATAAAAACTAAAAAAGGGTTAGGGCTATGGCTCGGTAGTTAAACACCCCTGGATTTAATCCCTAGTATCCAATATAAAATCCAACAAAGTGGTAATAGTAAAGGAAATGATCCTGAGAACATGTGGGCCCACTGTCCATGCTATCTTCCATCAATGGCACCCAGGTCTTTTCTTTGACATTTTTCTCTTTTCCAAACTTCTTCTGGCTCCATGAAACTTTCTGATGGCTTTATTTTAGACAACATACATATTGGTTCTGTGGCCTTCTCTAGATTGTGTTCAGTGAAAATAGAAACACTTTCTGTTTTGCTATCTTTTTCTAAACAAAGCTCTCTAACCATTTATTTTATTATTAATTAATTTTTGTGCTATGCTGGGGTTTTTTCATCAACAAAACAAATTATAACTTGTTAAAAATTTTCATTTTCAACTGCCACATTTCTTGTTTCAACTGCCAGTAACAATTATATTTTATTTTGAGGTATTTTTCTTTTCTAAAAGTGTATAAGAATTTTTAATTTGTCTCAATATCAAATAATTGGAGACACTATGTTCTTAGCATAGAACAGAGATATTAAATGTCTATCCAAATCTTTTTTGACATAATTTTCTTTCAACTCTACTTATAAAATGTCTCAACGTATATTTTTCTCCTGATACTGATACCTTGGGAAACATTAATCTCTGCATAATTGAGAAAAACTGGCTAAGCTGTTAATTTTAAGTGACACATTAGTAACTGTCATCTAAACTCACAGTCAGAACTATAATTCAGAGTAAAAGTGAAAAGGAAACTTCCTTATCTCTGAATATTTAATGATTATTAAATTACTTATCTATTGTAACTATGAACCTGCAGTTGCTTATCACAAGAAAAAGTAAGAATCTTGCAAAAATGAAGGTGTGATATATTTGAAGATTTTTTTCATAGAGTAATATTTCATCATTTTTGTTCAGTGTTTGCATCCATATTTGGAGACTGAATGTCTTTTTTCAGATATCTTTAATGCAATGTCAATTGTTGATACATAGGGCTAGTAAATTGCATATTCAAGGTAATCCAAAGAGAAAAAATAATGAACACAGAGGCTAAAATAGTCACTAATCTGCCAAAGTATTTCTTGCATAGGCTCTGTGCTTTTATGCAAAATCAATTGCTTCAGTAATTATAGTATTGTGGGAGACGTGCAATTAACTTTTTTTTCCATTTCATCATCTGATAATATAATTATTTTATATAAAATGGATTAGTGTATTTACTGCTTGTATCTGTGTGGGAGCAATGTATAAAAGAGAAAGCACAATGTAGAAAGAAAAATTTAAATTAAAATTAGAAATAAAACTGTGTTCATTGAGTTTATTACTGAATGACAGTTTATTTACCAAAAAGCCAATGCCCATCTGGTTATAATTAGAATCTAATAAAAGTATTTCTTTTTTATGTTTTTGTTAGTGCTTTATAGTTATACATAATATTAGGGTTTATTTTGATGTGATTATGTACACATTATGTACACGTGAAATATAATTTCCTCCATTTTAGTCCCTAGTACTTCCTTTTTCCCTCCCTTTCTCTCTAATCTTCAAAAGGAAATTTTGAGTGAACAATGAATATCTCCGAATGCTAAAATCCTTTAAATATTTTCTGGATCATGCCTTTAAATATATTCTTAAGATATTTCTGATGCAAAATAACTAGTTTCTGTCCTTCTTTATAAGAATAAAATGATACATCACTTTTCCCATGTAAAAAGAACATTTTGTTTAAAGAAAACATTAATAATGATTGCACAAGAGGAAATGATTTCAGTAGCTCAGTAGTCCTTACATGACAACGAGTTTTCTCCATGTTTTTATTGGTACGTTATAATGTTGGGATTTGTTGTTACGTAACTGTTCATGCACATGATATAAGAATGTTATTTGGTTAATTTCATTCTCCAGTGTTTCCTGTTTCCCTCTCCTCCACTCTCCCCCTCATTCCTTTCCTCTATTTCACTAATCTCCCTTCAATTTGCATATTCCCTCACACTTGTCTTTTCCTTTTTCTTAAAGTTCACATATGGAGAAAACATAAGACCTTTGATTTTTTGACATTAGATATTTGTTTAACATATGTTCTCAGGTTCATACATTTTTCTGTAAATTCTTTCTTATGACTGAAAAAATTCTATTGTGCATATATTGCATATTTTCTTTATCCATTTAGTCACTGAGGGACATATAGGCTGGTTCAATCGCTTAGCTATTGTGAATTATGCTACTATAAACATGGGTAAGCATATATCATTGTAGTATAAAGACTTAATTCTTTTGGATAAATACTAAGGAGTGGTATAGCTGGGTCATATAGTGGTTCATATTTATTTCCATAGTGGTTATACTAACTTACAATCCCATCAACAGTGTAAAAGTCTTGCTTTTTCCTCCACATCCTCTCCAGCATTTGTTATTGTTTTTATTCTTGATGGCTGCCGTTCCAACTGATGTGAAATGAAATCTCAGTTTAGTTTTGGTTAACATTTCCCTAATTGCTAATGATGTTGAACATTTTTCTTTCATATATTTGCTGGTCATTTGAATTTCCTGTTTTGAAAAGTGTTTGTTTAATTCATTTTCCCATTTCTAATTAGGTTATTTGATGTTTTTGGTGTTAAGTTTTTTGAGTTTTTACACATTGTAGGTATAAATTCTCTGTCAGAGACTTTTTTTTCCCCTTCTGTGGGTTCTCTTTTAATATTCCTGTTTCTTATGTGTGCAGAAACTTTTAAATTTGATGTCATACCATTTATTAACTCTTGTCATTATTTGCTGAGCTTTAGGTGTACTATTGAGAAAGTCATTGCCTGCATCTACAGGGTGGAGAGTTGACCCTATGTACATTTCTTTTTGGTGTTGCAAACTTTTTCAGTTTAAATTCTTAAGTCTCTGATTCATTTTGAGTTGACTTTTGTGCAAGGAGACATTTAGTTATCCAGTTTCATTCTTCTACACATGGATAATCAGTTGGCCCAGGACCATTGCTAAAAAGCTATTTTTTTTTTCTCCAGGGTTCTTGGCACCTGTGTCAAGGATCAAATTACTGTATCCCTGTGTGTTTGTCTCTGTGTTTTCTATTCTGTTCTATTGGTCTATGTGTCTATTTTTATGCCAGTTTCATGCAGTTTTGGCTACCATATAATTTGAGGTCAGGTATTGTGATGTCATCCACAATGCTTTTTTGGCTTACAATTCCTTTGACTATTCTGGGTCTTTTATTTTTCCAAATTAATTTTAAGACTACTTTTTCTAGTTCTGTGAAGAATGTCATTGTTATTTTGATAGGGCTCACAATTAACCTGTGTGTTGCTTGTGGTAATACAGCCTATCTATATATTCCTGTATTTTTAGGAATCTTCATTCTGCTTTACAGAATCATTGTATTAATTTGGAGTCACACCAACAATGTATGAGTATACCTTTTACCTGATATTCTCCCCAGCATTTTATTATTTTTTATTCTTAATAATTGCCATTCTAACTAGAGTAGGATGATATCTGTGTAGTTTTAACTTACATTTTCCTAATTGCTACAAATATTGAACATTTTTTTCCATATAATTGATTGCCACTTATATTTGTTTTTTTGAGAAATATCTGTTCAGGACTTTGTCCACTTATAGATTGGGTTGTTTTTTGGTGTTAGGCGTTTTGAGTTCATTATATGTTCTGGATATTAATCCCCTGTAAAAGGAGGAGCTGGCAAAGATTTCTTCCATTCTGAAGCCTCTCTTCACATTCTTTGTTTCTTTTGCTGTTCAGAGCTTTATAATTTGATGGCATCCCACTTATTGATTCTTGGTTTTATTTCTTGTTCTTTATGGGTCTTATTAAGAAAATTAGTGACTGCACCAATCTGATACAGTGTTGATCGTATGCTTCCTTCTAGCAATTGCAAAGATTTTGGTCTAATTCCCAAGTTTATGATGCACTTTGGTTTGACTGTTGAGAAGGGTGAGAAATGTGAATCTAGTATCATTTTTCTAAGCATGGCTATCTAGTTTTTCCAGCAGCAATGATTTAAAAAGCTTTTTATTCTCTGACACACATTTTTTATTGAGAAATTTATTTGTTGAACAATCATATAAGTTTTTAACGAAATAATATCATATGAATACAGATTCTGAAGATTAGATTTACCCCCAAGAGTGCCCCCCCAATCTCCCACTCTTATCCTTCCTATCCCCTTCCCAAAACATTTCTAAAAATGTATTAAGCTGTATAACATTACAACTTGTACGGATTTAAGAAGTGATAATAGACCTCCTTTCTAAATGGCCAGGGTCTAGTTCCAGCCTCTACAGATAAGTGAAGACATTCAACCCTTGGTTCTCTAGGTTATGCTGATTTCACTCAGCATAATTTCATCTGTAGCCATCCAATTACCTTCAAAGGCTGCAATATCATTGTTTCTAATTGCTGAGTAAAACTCCACGGTATATATGTAGCACAGTTTTTGGATTCGTTCATCCAGTGAGGGACATCTGGGTTGTTTCCATAATTTTGCTATTATAAATTGAGCTGCTATGAACATAGATATTGCTGTGTCACTGTAATGTGCTGATTCTAAATCCCCTGGAAAAATAACCAGGAGAGGAATAGCAGGATCATATGGTGGGCTCATCCCTAGCTTTTTGAGGATACTCCACACTGCTTTTCAGAGGGCCTGTACCAGTCTGCAGTGTGTTAGTGGGCCTATCTCTCCACAGACCCTCCAGCATCTATTATTGTTTATTTTCTTCATTTTTGCCATTCTGACTGGCATAAGGTGATATCTTAATGTAGTTTTCATTTGCATTTTTCTGATTACTAGTGATTTTGAGCACTTTATCATGTATTCATTGGCTTGATCAATCTCCTTTGTTGAGAAATTTCGGTTTAACTGTTTGGCCCTTTTATTAATTGGCCCATTTATTAATTTGTGTTTTTGTAATTGAGAATTTTGAGGATTTTGTAGATTCTGGATATGAGACCCCTGTCAGAGGAATCATAGCCCATGATTCTCTCCATTTCCGTAGGAAACCTCTTGACTCTTTTGATTGTTTCCTTGGCAGTACAAAAGCTTTTTAGCTTTATGGCATCCCATTCACTGATTTTTTACTTTACTTCCTTCACTTTTGGAGACATGTTGAGAAAGTCTTTGCCTACTCCCAAATGCTGAAGTGTTGGACCTCATTTGTCTTCCATCAGTTGCAAGGTAGCTGGTTTAATTCCTAGCTCCTTGATCCATTTTGATTTGATTCTTGTGCAAGGAGAAAGATATGGGTCTAATTTCAACTTTCTGCATGTCCAGTTTGTCCAGCACCATTTGTTGAAGAGGCTGTCTCTCCTCCATGTAATATTTTGCCCCCATTTGTCAAAAATCAGATGTTTAAAGATTTGAGGGTTTGTTTCAGGGTCTTCTATTCTATTCCATTGGTCTTCTTTCTTATCTTGATACTAGTACCATGGTCTCTTTGTTACTACAGCTCTACAGTATAGTTTTAGAACTGATATGGTGAAACCGCCTGTTTCATCTTTCTTACTTAGTAATGTTTTGGCAATTCTTGGTTTCTTATTGTTCCAAATGAATTTGAGAGTTGCTTTTTCTATGTTTGCAAAGAACAACATAGGTACCCTTATAGGGATAGCATTAAATATATATAGAGCTCTTGGTAGAATGACCATTTTTATTATATTAATTCTGCCTAACCAAGAGCATGGAACATCTTTCCATCTTCTTAGGTCTGACACATATTTTTGACACCTTTGTCAAGTATCAGATGACTATGAGTATGTGGGTTTTGTTCTGTGTCCTTTATGCTATTCCAGTGGTCTTCATGTCTCTTTTAATGTCAATACCATGCTGATTTTGTTACTACTATTGCTCTGTAGTATAATTTGAGATCAAGTATTGTGATGTCTTCTGCATCACTCTCCTTGCTCAGGATCACTTTGGCTATTCTAAGTCTCTCATTCTTCCAAATGATTTAGCAACTTTTTTTTTCTTTTTCTAGTTATGTGAAGAATGTCATTGGTATTTCGATGGAAATTGCATTGAATCTGTATGGCTTTGGGTAGTATGACTGTTTTGATAATGTTAATTATGCACATGCAAGAACATGGGTGGTCTTTCCATCTTCTAAGATCTTCTAGAATTTCTTTTTTAATTCTTCTGTATTTTTTATTGTAGAAAAAATTTAACTCCTTGATTGGCTTAATTACCAAGTATTTAATTTTATTTTACTTTTGAGGTTATTGTAAATGGATGGTTTTCTTAATTTTTTTCTCACTGGAACCATTTTTGGAGTATAGGAAAACTACTGATTTATGAATGTTTATCTTGTATCCTGCTACTTTTCTAAATTCATTTGTTACTTCTAGAAGTCTTCTGGTGGAGGGGTGTATGTGTGTGTGTGTGTGTGTTTGTGGAATTCTTTTCATCAGCAAACAAATAATTTGACTTCTTCTTTTCCTGTTTATATTCCTTTAATTTCCTAGTCTTTCTTGATTGTTCTTACTAGAGTTTTGAGAAGTATATTGAATAGAAATGGTGAGAGTGGAAATTCTTATTTTGTTCCTGATTTCAGAGAAAACACTTTCAGTTTTTCTTCGTTTAGTGTGATATTGGCTTTGATTTGTCATATATGGTCTGTATAATGTTGAGGTAAGTGTTTTCTCTAACTACTTTTCCCAGCATTTTTAACATGAATGGGATTTTATTGAAGGTCTTCTCTGCATCTGTTGAGGTGATCATGTGATTCTTTTCATTAACTCTGTTTAATTGATGAATTACAGTCATCAGATTGCATATGTTGAAGCAATCTTGCATCCCTAGGATAAAATCCACTTGATCAAGATGGATTATCTTCTTGATGTGTTTTTTAATGCAGTTTGCTAATACTTTATTAAAATATGAACTAGATCATTAATTAAATAACAGATGTCTACTACATTGCCCACTATATTAATTATCACAATGGCATGAATAGATTAGGACTTACATAAACTATATAATTTTATGAGAAATTGAGATTACAGTTTCTTAATTGAAGAGAAATTAGGTATAAAGACAAGTGAAAATCTGAGATATTAAAAAGTGAATAAAAGAGAGGAAATAGTAGTAGACAGTGGCTATAAAGCAAGAGTAAAACACAACTTAAAGTAATAAAAAATTAAAGAGAAGAAGAGGGAGGAGGAAAATCTGGCTGTTAGTGGTGGAAGAGAGTGAGGAAGGGACAATAAGTGGGAAAAAAACAGTGTATAAACAAACAAATGAAAAATCAAAACCACTCAAACCCATGTATCACTACACTCAAGTCAAATCAAGGTTAAAATAATACATGGGTGAAAAAAAGCAATTAAAACTGATGTAAAATTCTCTTCATGGTGAGAACATATATACCCACACATGTACATACACAATCTCACAGAATGGAAAAAAGTAAAAATAATAACACACACAAATGAAATTAGAAAAAAAATGAAGGAAATTAAGCTTAAAAGAAAGTAAAAAGTGGGGGGAGTGCAAAAATATTTTTAAAATGTTAACAAGAAATAAAGGGCTTGTTTCTGTTGATGAGATTAAAACAGTTGTGAAGGAATGATTTTCATCTTTGTATTTATTTGGTGGTCTCTGTAACCCTTGACTCGGGGGCTAAGGCTATTAAGTTCAGGGTCTTTGCCAGCCATTGCAGCTGGGAGCTGGTTGTGTTGTTCTTAGCTTCCGTCTCCCAGGATAGGATATCATAGACTGGGGACTACAATAGTGGGCCTGGTGCAGAGTTCTAAATTGGAAGTTTCAATAAATTTAGATTTAACTGATCTTTGGACTCTACAACCCCTGTTACTCAGGAGATGCTGGCCTCTAATGGACATCTGGGTCTCAGGTATCTCCACTTTTATAGTGTAAGATCTAAACCTCTACAGGTTTCACATTCAATGTTACAGATATGAATTACCAAATATCAGTCCTGGAGTACAGACGCACCTGTGTGGCCATTGTTTGTGTCTTCCCAATAGATCTTATAGGAAGCCAGCAAGAAAGGAAGAGCTCTCTACGGTATCTGAAGCCTTTATGCCCCAGATATAATTTTCTTTGCCCATATTTCAGTCACACTAGTCCATGCCCACTCTAGCTTATAAAAGGTAACCACTGGACCAACTGGCAACTTTCTTTTTGTGTTCAGATCTTCTGCCTCTGTTTGTGGCTGCACAACACTTACAAATGATTACTGTACCAGTGACACAGCTCCCACTGAATCATCCACCCATAGGCCAAAAAATTTTGGTTAATTTTTACTACCTCACTGACTCTGGGCCCATTAATATAAGCTTCTCTCTTTATTCCACAGGTTCCACCAAGCTAATTTTTTTTGCTACACTTTCCTGTCTCTCTGCTTATGGTCCGAATAGCGTCCTCTACCAGCAACCTGACTGCCACCATCCAAGCTAGCATATCTCTAATGTATTATTTCTTACAAGATATTTGACATTTCTTACTTTCTGTTTCTCTATGGTTTAATTTACTGTCCAGTATTGAATTTCAATGCTTTCCCTTAGTTATCCACCTCACTGAAGTCTTCCAACTTTTTTTAAGTCCGATGCTAAGGAACTGCTGGGAAGTGTGTCCCACTAATCCATCTTCCTTCCCCATTTCTGCCTGAGAACATGAGAAGTCTTTCCATCTTGTAAGGTATTCTTCAATTTCTTTCTTTGATGTTTTATGAGTCTCTAAGATGCACTGTCCAGTAGTGAATCCTGGTGAATTCCCTCTTTGCCCACCTCACTGAGAAACAGTACTGCTATAGTTTGAATCCTGAGCTATGGAGTAACTGTGAATGTAGCCCTCCTCTGATCTGCTATATGGAATCTTCAACAACTTTTTTTTTATTTTTTAAAGTGAGAGAGAGAGAGAGAGAGACAAAGAGATAATCAATATCATTTAGTTTTTCACGTGGCTTTTGTTGCTCAGACACTTGGTTGTATACATGGTGCTGGGGTTCAAACATGTGTCATCATGCATGCCAGACAAGCACTGTAACCACTGAGCCACCACTCCAGCCTCTTCAAAAACTTTTTAAACTACAAGAAATTTAAGATTTCCAATCATTTACAAGAATGCACTACTTATTTGAGTGAGTAAAAGAGTTTATGATAGTTACTGGATTGCTTCCTTATTGCAAAGTAAATTTCATATTTGATGCATTTTAATTTAAAGATAAAATTTGCCTGAAATATTCAGAAAGTTTACAAATCAGTTTCATTTGTAATTCAATTAATTGCTTCTTTGCTCTTCTGCATTGTATTTAAACCAGTGTTTAGTTAGTAATTTGAATGTAAATTTACAGAATTATTTGTATAATTTAAAGAATCTCCAAGTGCAATCTCAAAAAATTTATTTGATGAGAAAAAAGGTGCCTTTTTAAAAAATGCTGTATGAATATGAAGCCCACATAAATTGTAGTTTCCTGTTATCCTTATATATTGTCCAATTTTTAATGTTGTATGCATAATTTAGTTCACTAAATAATTGACAATTGTATATTAAATGTAAGGCACTAAGCAGTGCAGTAAAAAACAAGATGCAAACGATAGAGCTCCTGGTCTCAAGGGCAACACTGCACATGATGCTCCAGATGAGTCAGTTTAATTCTTTCACTTCTCTTCATTCTTTCTTTCCTTTCTTCCTTCTTTCCATCTTTTTGCCTTTTGTCATTTATTTTTTTCTTTTTAATATATATGTACTTAAATATGACAAAAATTAATGAAGAACTTTTCTTCATGAAACAAAAAATTACATAAATTTGGAAGCTAATTTTTATGATCACCACAGTGTTGGAAGAGTAGTATTAGTACCATCTTACAACTGAGTAAATGTGTGCAAAGGGAACAAATAACCTATAAAATTCTCACACAGTAAATAGAAAACCTTTATCACTTTCACCACATATGATGAAAGGACCTCACAAGGTAATATAAGGTTATATAACTAATTAATAAATGTTTTTAAGTGAAATAATAAAGGCCCATACCTCTCAGTTTTTCTTAAATGTCAAATATATGTTAGAATATTTCTAAATTTTGAGAAGCATAACAAGTTGAAAACATAAGTAGTGCAGTGTGTGCCGAAGGCACTTTGAATAGCACGTTCCTCTTTTTGTTCTTTTTAAATAGAGGACAGAGAGAGAGAGAGAGAGAGTGAATCATTTTTATTGAGTTTTCACATGGCTTTTGTTGCTCCGACTCAGCAAACGCCACAACCCCTGAGCCACCGCTCCAGCCCCAGGACATTCCTCTTTACAAAGGAGAAATAAATATTTGGCTTCAAGAAATGTTTAAGTGTAAATAAAATATATAGCTAAGAGTAATAAAAATTAAGTGTAAATTCATGCAGTCAATATGAATCTCCCATTCATTTCTGCTAAGTGGGAAAAATGAACGCCTACTCAAAATTCATACTTATTTTCTGTAGTACAGTTCATGATTGCTAAGAGCCATTTGTCGGGACAATTACTATAACTTCTAGACTCCTTTGCAGCTAGATGGGGCCATATGACTAGTCTTCATGAATGGAATGAGAGATAGGACCTATGTCATCTCCAAGTTAAAATGAACAAGAGGCAAATGTGCTCTCTTCATTATGTATCACCATACATACTGGGCTGGCAGAAAGTGACAGTCTCCTGGTTTGATTCCTAAATGACAAAACAGAAAATTTTCAATCCCCTGAAGTGTAACACTTTCTTTGAATTATTGTATGAACAAAAAATGGATTCTTATTGTGATTAAGAACTGACATTTCAGGGCTGAGCGGTGGCTCAGTGGTTTCGGCGCTTGCCAGGTAAGCACGAGTACCCGGGTTCAAACCCCAGCACCACATACACAACTAAGTGTTGAAGCAACTAAGGCCATGTGAAAAACTGAATAAAGTTGTTTCTCTCTTTCTCTGTCTCTCTCACTGTCCCTCTCTCTTTAAAAAAAAAAAAAAAAGAACTGACATTTTTAAACATGTTAATTACAAGAGCTATTTTAGGCTTTCCTAATATAAGGTGCTTGTACTGCAAGGCTGGCTATCACTTTTGACCTTCAATGTATATAGCTGACTTTTAGTTCATTTTGTTGGTTTTTAGTGTGTAAAGTTGGATTAAGAGCAATTGAGAATTACAAAACATAAGAGAAGAAGAAAAATACTTAAAAAAGGAAAAGAAATCGTGAAAGGAAATTAAGAACTTAACAAAGTAGTTTCTGTAGTTTTCTGAGAAATGCATGAATAAAGAAAGCAGAGACTTCTAAATGAGATCCAGTGACACTTATTGATTAAATACTTGCAAGAAAAAAATACAAATCTGCACTCAAACTATAAAAAATAAACCCGTCTAGACTGTCAAAAGACAAGTAGGTATTAGGCTCTATTTTTTTCAGGTGTAAGGTTGAAGTCTAACAAAAGAAAACAAATGTACAAATCCATGGCTCAAAGATGTGAGTATAATATTTCCAAAGCTCAGCAAAGACTGTTTGGGAAACTGCACACCTGAATCAACACATTAAGATTCAGAAGATGTCCTCACAAGGCTAGGAGTAGGAATTTAATTTCATCCTATAAAGGAGAGCAGGTGAAATGGCAGGAAATGTTGTTGATCTCCTGCAAATAGCAAAAGAAGACTTCCAAAGGCTCTTTCTGGAAAGATGGGCAAATTCAATAAATGAATGATCCAGATTCCTTACAAGGGCCAACGTAGTTATCTCAGTGGAGTCTCAGTCCCACGTGTGTAAACTTTAACAAACTTGAAAATAAAGAGAAATTTGAGTTGTTATAGATCTCAGCTGTGGAAAGAATCTTTCACAATGGATGTGTAGCATTTAATTATGAACTGTATGATAATGCAAGGACCATTCTGATCACTTAGTGATCAGAACAACTGGCCATACCAGTTGTTTCATATTTTTGATATATTTTCTGTGGTAGCTCCGTAGAGTAACATGTTCTTCACGTCTCATGAAAGCTGTAATCTAATGATTAAGAGATGGAAGAAATGCAAGAAATTTTTGTTGTTTTAAAATACCTAAGAGCTGGGGGGGTGTCTCAGTGGTAGAGTGCCTGCCTCACATGTGTGAAGCCCTGGGTTCAATCCTTAGCACCACAAATAAATAAATACTAAAATATGCTAATACTTCCACTTCCAAATCATCCTACTTACAGAATATATTTTACATGGATGCTTTATCACAAAGACTTTTTATAGATTCACAGTAACATTAATTCAACTCAGATAACTGTTTTTAGAGAGAAAGAGTCATGAAAGTCGATGTTCCTTAACAAAGAAAGCTCACTATTTCTAAGTGACAACTTCAAAGTTCAGGTACCATATTTCCGAAGAGGTAGCCAGACTCTGAAATTGTATTTCTAACTTATTCTAGAGGTAGCAGAAGTGAAAGCCCTGCACTGATTAATGACAATTCTATTTTCTTTAATATATGTTCACAAGTCATCATTCTATTCTATAAATTTAAAAGGATAATAAATTTTCACTTGAAATGAGAATAGAAGTTAAATGTGTCCATATTTAATCTAATGTAGGAGATGCTCACACAATTCTTTACACCAGATTTCAGTGGAATCATAAAACTGAACAGCTCATCAGAAGTTATCTCACTTCATTCCATACATGAGGAAATTGAAGCCTCGGGAAGAGAGGTGATTTACTCAAGGTCAAATCAGTGACAGAGCTGGAATAAAAACTTTTATTTCATTCTCTATGCATTACAGGACACTGACTTTTGTGGTTTGATAACAAGCTACTCATAGATTCCTTAAAGCAATGAAGGAATATCAAAGTGTACTCCCTGTGGCCATTACTTTCAAATATTATGTAAGGGTGCAAAAATAAATCACCAAGAAAATTCATTTAATTGTGATTTTGTTGGTTACTGTGCCCCAATATTCTGAGTCAGAAAGTCTGGTGTGGAACCAAGCCACCTGATCCAGTGCAAGAGGACTGAACTCTAATCTTTAAAAAGTAGCACATGTTAACAATAATTTGCTTTCCTTATACTGCCTTTTCCATTGTTCCTTCAATACATATTGGGAAAATCAGGCTTAGTGTGTTAGTAATAGATTTGTTAACAGTGAGTAACATGCATAGAACATGTTAAAATTTTACTAAGAAACTTGATTTAAAGATTTTAAGTTAGATACCATCATAATTAGATTCCATACCTCATGTAGTTAAACTTATGAACTATTAATATTCTGTATAACATATGCAAGATTTTATTGATGCTTTTGTATTTATAAATTATGTAAATAATCCTATCCTCTTCTTCATGTTTTAGTTCTGAGTAAGGTAACTTCTTCACTAATAAACAATTATCTTTTCCAAGAAAAACAAATATGCAATTTAATTCCCCCAATAAGAAATATTGCATACAGTGACTGAAACAGCTAATTAAATCCTGCTAATGTTTGTTTGTTAATGGCAGAATCTACAATTAGCTTCTCAAAGGCTAGAGTGACAAGTTAAAATTTAAATAGTAATGTAACCATTCAAGTGTTTCTCACATGAAAAATTATAATTCTTCATTAAAATCTTGGTTCAGAGTACATATCTGAATATACAAACACCAAATCTATTTATTATTTTCACTTGGATATTATGTTTTATTAGGTTCATGTGCATTTTCTAGGTTATGGTGTCAGATCATTGTACTGTGAACATGCCATTCTAAATCATTAACATCCAACAATTCTCATAGAATAAAGTTATAAATAATTTCATTGTATTCAATGTGGTATAAGCAGTATTTTACAGTTTATTATTTTAAATTTGGCTTTCGTCTTAAGTAAAATAAATATCTTCTCCCTAAGTCAAACTGAAAATATAACATGGTATACTACAGAGTAGATTTACAGAATTTATTTTAAAACAGAAATATTGCATCATAAGAAAAAAAAAAAACCAGTAAGTTATAGAGATAATTAATATGTGAGGAAATAAAACTCTGTAATTTGAGATTTTCTTTGTTCATGTTTCATGGTTTAGAAGAATAAATACTTTCAATTTTGATAAAACCTAATTTATCTTCTTTTTTCTTTTGTTCTTTTCACTTTTGGTGTCACAGTTAAAAAACAATACAACCCAAGTTCATGAAATTTTACTCAGGGTTTTTTACTATATTATTTTATAGCTTTATTTATAACTTTTAGTAAGAAATAAATTTCAAGTATTCATAGTGCACAACCCAATACATTCATGTTGTATGATACATTATTATTTAATGTGTATAGCATAAGATTAGTCCAAATTTGTTCTTTTGGTTGTGGATATATCCAGATGTTTCAGTGCCACTGGATGAAAACACTATTCTTTCTCCATTGTCTTGGTACCCTTATCAAATCTCAGTTGACCACAAAACTTGAGGATTTATTTCTGTACTCTCCATTATGTTCCATTAATATCGATGTCTATCTTTTTTTTTTTGAAGAAAGAATAGCAGTGAGAGAGAGAGAGAAAGAAAGAATCAATTTTATTCAATTTTTCATGTGGCCTTTGTTGCTTAAACACTTTGTCGTGTACATGGTGCTGGGGTTTGAACTTGTATCCTCGCACTTGCCAAGCAAGCACCTTAACCAGCCGCTGCTCTAACTCCTCTGTGTTTATTCTTATGCCAATACTATCCTGTGGGTTTTTGCTTGTTTGAGACAGTCTTGCTATGTTGCCCATGCTGATTTCCAACTTCTGGGCTCATAAGCCTCCCTCCCACCTCAGACTCCCAAAGTGCTGGAACTACAGGTGTGCCACCAAACCTGGCTACTGTACTATTTTGATTACTGAACTTTGTAGTAACTTTGAAATCAAGAAGTGTGACTCTTCCAACGTTTATTTTTAAATTTTATTTTAGTTTTCTGGTTCTCTTGTATTTCTGACAAATTTTAGGACCAGCTTAATAATTGCTGTCCCCAGAAAAAA
>PVKS010019807.1:16304-37920 GCA_004027875.1 Aplodontia rufa
CACTATTCTTTCTCCATTGTCTTGGTACCCTTATCAAATCTCAGTTGACCACAAACTTGAGGATTTATTTCTGTACTCTCCATTATGTTCCATTAATATCGATGTCTATCTTTTTTTTTTTTTGAAGAAAGAATAGCAGTGAGAGAGAGAGAGAAAGAAAGAATCAATTTTATTCAATTTTTCATGTGGCCTTTGTTGCTTAAACACTTTGTCGTGTACATGGTGCTGGGGTTTGAACTTGTATCCTCGCACTTGCCAAGCAAGCGCCTTAACCAGCCGCTGCTCTAACTCCTCTGTGTTTATTCTTATGCCAATACTATCCTGTGGGTTTTTGCTTGTTTGAGACAGTCTTGCTATGTTGCCCATGCTGATTTCCAACTTCTGGGCTCATAAGCCTCCCTCCCACCTCAGACTCCCAAAGTGCTGGAACTACAGGTGTACCACCAAACCTGGCTACTGTACTATTTTGATTACTGAACTTTGTAGTAACTTTGAAATCAAGAAGTGTGACTCTTACAACGTTTATTTTTAAATTTTATTTTAGTTTTCTGGTTCTCTTGTATTTCTGACAAATTTTAGGACCAGCTTAATAATTGCTGTCCCCAGAAAAAAATTGATCTGGGATGCTGATAGAGATTTGCTTGAATCTGTAGATCAGTTTTAGGAAGTATTATGTTACTGCACAATAGCAAAGAATAAGCAAAATAATATTAAAAAAATTATAATAGGATAAAAAAAAATAAAGAACCCAAGGTTGTGGTATAAGTCACTGACAGAACAAATTTCTAGCATGAGATAGGCCCTGGGTTCAAGCCTCACTACCAAAATAAAATAAAACATCCAGAGATAATTTTTTTAAAAAGATGAATTATGAAACTTACACTCTGAAAACCACAAAAAGCTATTTAAATTTTTTAAGACCTATTTATTTAAACTATTTCTATCCATGAACATGATGGATTACTATTGTTAAGATGGCAATATTTTCCAAACTGACTTAAAAGACAGTAGTAAATGAATGGGATGCCATTAAACTAAAATGCTTCTGCACAGCTAAAGAATTAGTCAAGATGTCAAGAATGAGCCCACAGAATGCGGGGAAATCTTTGCCTGCTACACTTTGGACAGAGGGCTAATATCCAGAATATACAAAGAACTCAAAAAACTGAACACCAAAACCACAAATAATACAATCAATAAATGGGCTAGGGAGCTAAATAAAAACTTCCCAACGGAGGAAGTCCAAAATGCCCATGAATATATGAGAAAATGCTCTACATCACTAGCAATCAGAGAAATGCAAATCAAAACTTCACTGAGATTCCACCTCACTCCTGTCACAGTGGCAAAAATGAAGAAAACAAAAAATGACAGATGCTGGAGCAGCTTGGGAAGAGAGAAACACTGTCACATTGTTGGTGGGACTGCAAATTGGTACAGCCACTCTGGAAATGAGTGTGGAGACTCCTCAAAAAACTGGGGCTGGAACCATCTTATGACTCAGATATCCCTCTTCTGGGTATTTTCCCAAAAGAACTAGATTCGGCATGTTACAGAGACAGAGCTTCATCAATGTTTTTAGTAGCTCAATTTATTATAGCTGGACTATGGAACCAACCCAGATGCCCCTCACTCGATGAGTGGATTCAAAACTGTGGTATGTATAGACAATTGAATTCTACTACACTATTCGAGGAAATGATATGGTTTTTGCTGCCAAATGGATGGATATGGAAAAAATTATGCTGAGTGAAATATCCCAACTCAGTCAAGGGCTGAATGTTTTCTCTCATGTGTGGAAGCTAGAATACAATCGGAAACAGACTGATAGTTGGCTAAGCTAATAATGACCCAACATAGGTGAATTTTTTATGTGAGCAGGGGGAACCTTGCCTAGGATGGTAGGGGATGACAGAAGGGTGGCAGGGAGCAGGGAGTGGATAGGAGGGATATCAAGGCTGCTAGAAGGAGGGAGTATGGGAGTATCAACCCAGTGGGGAACTTTCAACTTCCATGAGAAGCCCAACTAACATGGGGTTAAGTAGGGGGAAATATGAGAACCGGGGGAAACCGAAAAGGGGGAGACCATGGAATGGCATCAGCCTTGGCTTACTCTGCATTATGTATTTATTTGTTCATGACTGAAATAATTCCCTCCTAAATGTAAGACTATCTTGAATAAATAAATAATCAGATAACTATTACTTTATATGCATTTATGATTATATGATAACTCAATTCCTTAATAATTTTTTTAAAAGACAATAGTTACACACAAAATTCTAGGTTAATTTTATCCCATGAATTTAAAGATATTACATCACTCTTTTCAGACATCATTGGTTCTTTTGAGAAATCTATTAGTTTAATACTTATTCCTTTGTACATAATATTTTTTTCTCTTTTTCTTCTGTTTATCTCAAACCACAAGTTTTTATTTTTAGAGTTTTATTATAATGTTTCTATTTCTTTTGGTTTCAGTTTATCCTGTTTGGTATAAAATATGCTTCAATGTGTGTGGATACTTACTTTATTTTCTGAAAATACTTAGCATCATAACTATAAGTGCAACTTCGCCTTTGTTCTCTCTGTCCTATTCTGTGAAGATATTCATTAGACAAATGTTAGACATCCACAGTTTTCCTCCAAACCTTTTTACCTTTAAGGAAGTTTTTTCTAATTTTCTTAAAATATGTATGATGAATAACTTTTTAGACCTTCCATTCACTTGTTTTCTTTAATCTTTGTCTTATCTGATTATTAACCCACCAATCTTATTTTGTTTCATTTTAATTCCAAATATCTTATTTTTACTTCTAGGCTTTCATGTGGTTATCTTTCAAATTTGCCTAGTCATTCTTTTTATTGTTTTTTATGGCTTATGTTTGTGATCTCAACTTTCTTGATTTACCCATTCCATAATACATTCATATTCTAAAATATGTTTTACATATTAAATACAAATAATTTTTGTCAATTAAGGAAAAAATTTAAATATTAATAATTATTTTATATTCTACTTTTGATATTCTTAATATCTGAAGTCTTCTGAGAGACTTCATTCTGTTCTCTGATGGTTTTCACTCATGGTAGGAGTTTACGTCTGTGGTTTGATCTTTGACTCAGCTCAGATGTCATTGGTTTTCATGGGCTGCTAGCCTCAGGCCCTTTTTTCAGAATGGCTGTACAACTGCTTTTGTCAGAGACCTGGAGATGCTGCCAACTGTAGGCATCTTTAATCCTTACAGTATTTCAAGCTTAAAGCATGATCAGGTTCAGCTCTTACAACCTGCCTGTGGTCCAAACCTAGAATCCAACTTGCAGTATGGATGGATATTGGCACTTGCTCTCAGAGCAAGCTGTTTGAGCATTTCCTTAGTGTTCAGGGCTTTTTGCTCCAGTTTTGTTTATTTGCTTGCATGAGCAGGAGAGGACTTTGAGTTTTCCTTTAATTCTGCCAGTCCAGAAGTGTCTTAAAAATGTGTTTCTTCTAGAAACCAATTGTTTTGCTTAAGAGTTCTTTTCATTCTGTCTCATTTTCCAAACTAACTAGAGCTTCAGTATTGTTATATTTTTAATATAATTGTCTTCCAATTATTACATTTATTTTTAATGAATGTAAGATAAATTCATTCCTCTACAAAAATAAGAAAAATAATAGTAACTAAATATTATGAAGATTATCAAAGTTCATGCTTGCCAGATAGAATATATTAAATAAAGGGCAAATATTAATAGTATCAATATTAATAATGCACATCATTAATTTTATGTGATGTTTGAAATTAAAATTTAAGACTTTTCTGATGAAATATAGTATTTCCAAGAATTTGATTTTTTTTAATTTGATAAAATTCTATAAAGATATTTTGTTTGCATTCTAATAGAATGCATTATGGCATATTTTATTATATGTAAAAGTTGAAATAAAATAAAAAATTTCAAAACTTCAAGACATAGAATTTAGTAATTAATATAATTTAATAAAATAGGTTATGTGACATGAAGGGATGTTTACTTTGAATTATTTTTTGTGAAAGGATAAAAGTTTTGCCTAATACAAATCAGCAGTTGATTAATTATTTCACTTGATAAATATATTTCTTGAACAATAATTTGTAAAACAGTGCACTTTATGGTATGCACAATCATTTATGTTCCTTAAGTCAACAATATTTTCAGATATGATTCAGGACACAATTGTGTTAAATGGCTTAGTTTTATTCCTGGGATGATGATAATTACAGAGAAATGAAATGAAAATGAATATTTATGTCAAGCACTTTGTGAAATATTTTAATACATGGTCTAATTTAATGCTTCAAACCCCCTGTAAAATGGATTCTATTATTGTCATTGGCCTTTTTGATAGTAAATTTAAATCCAGATATTAAATATAAGTTCCCAAGTTCATCCTATTGGGAGAAATTGTGAATTTCACCCTAATTCTCTCAGATTATAGAGTTCATGCAACTAGAAACTATTCTTATTACTATTCTTATTACTTTAATATTAATTATAAGTATGTGGCATATGCTGTCAGCATTACATGTGGACAAAAGCTATTGTTCCACTTTGGAGAGAAGAGCAAGGCCCAGTGCATTTGAACTTGGCCCAGGAAACTGAGCTGAGCTGAGCTGTAGCAGTCGAGGGCTGCCTGAGGGTTTTCCAGACAGAGGAAGTGGCTGAAAATGGGTATTGAGAACAGGAACATAATCATGTATTAAAGAAGAGTCTGATGTAGCTGACAATTGTGAGGCATAGCAGATGAATAAATGAGTTGAGATCAGGAATTTGAAGACTGTGAAGCCAACCTAAAATACTTGGATTTTCACTATATAGGCATTTGAGAGTCACTGAAACTTTTGGCAAGAGTACAAATAAGACACAACTTAGATTTTACTGAAATAGATATAATAGCATCCTAACAGTGGAGAGCTAACATTTTTATGCAGGGAGAGCAGTTAAAAAATAATTGAAATGATATATTCAAAAAAGAAGAGGTTACAGATGTGGAAATGGAATTTTTAAGGTCATAAAAGTATTATGAATTTGAAGCTCATAACTCATCTCGAGTTTCTAAAACTAGAGTTCTCACTTTTATACTTAATTAAAATATAACTTCAAATAATTGGATGATATTCCATATTTACTTCTTCAGTAGCATTTTAACTTTTTATCGTTATACAGAACTGGAGTGAATGCGTTAGATAAACTTTGGTTATTTCATAAATATTGCAGATTGCATTTTTAAAAATAGCTTATGCCATCCAGGTGTTAAACTTGACTTAATTGGTGGTATAAATAAAAGATATTAATCTTACTATTAGTAACTATGCAGAAGCAGTACGCCAACAGAAGGATATGCCTGGTGCTCAGCAGCCCAAGATCTTCACAAGAAATAAAATGACTTACAACCAATCATCAGAGCTATATATGGATAAAATCCACAAAAATAATATTTTTCCCTGCCAGCAAACCTACCAGTAAAGCATTAAAACTATCAAAGTCTTTCACACGCATATACATTATATACAATTAGGATTTTCTTTCTTATTTTGTATATGAGTAAATTAGAAATTTTAATTTGAAACCAAGTGCTCAGAACTTTAATTGGTACTTTGTGTTTGGCAATCTTTTCTGACGTCTTTGTAGGATAATGTTGCAATCTTAGTGTCAACATTTCAAAGAAATATGGACTATTATAATTGTATGCATTAACAAAGCAAAGAGAATAGTTAAAGATGGCATCTGTTAATAACTTTCACAAGTGATCATTTCAGTATTAAATTACAGGAGGCATAACTTGGTCTCCAAATATTCATACTGTGTACAAAGCAAATACATAAATGTAGAAAATTATCAAAACCGTATCATAGTGTCCAAATGCAGACAAGTAGCAAACGCAACTCAGAGTGCCAATGTAACAGATCTGTTTTCTCTTTATTTTCTTTATTTTTCTCATTGTCATTCTACTCCATCTCAGGAGGGATATGAAAATATTCCTGAGACACAAACTAAAGCTATAAAGCATACAAAGAAAAATAAGTATCTCCCAGAAGATCAATTTATTACAGTACCAAATTTCTTATTCATGGAGTTTGATCTAATTGCCTTAGCATAGAAATATATTATTTTTATGGATTATAAGGATGCATGAATATAATTACATTAGTGATTTTCACATATTAGCAAAATAATGACTGTGTTTAATAGTGAAACAGCTTAATTTCTTTAAAATACAGCCCACACTTTGCACACATATTAGAATTATCATGTACATTTCACTTGCTTATGATAATCTGACAACTACATATTCTGAACACTTTTGTGTACAATTTTCATCGTAAATACATAATTACCATGAATACATGTAAATTTGTAGTTTGTGTGATTTTTATTAACCTAGTTCCTATTTCTAAAGAGTTTTTCATGTTACTATTTCTGTCTTCTAAGTATTTTATACTCCTTCTGTCCTAGCTCTAAGTATACCATTAACTATGGTCAATCAAACTGGAAAACACCATTCCTTCTTAAATAACATTTCAGATTACAACAGCCATAAACCTCATTAGTGTGGTGCACTTTCTAAAAGTAATGCGTTCTTTTTTTCTTTTTCTTTGAGACTAGTTCACTAATCTCTTCAAATTTTAAAAATCTTATTAACTTTCATGGCCATTGGCCATAACAGATCACATCTCAGGGTGTGAAGATGAGGGGACTTTCTGATCCATAAGTCTTCCTGCTTTGGGTCTTATTTTGTTTTCTGTTTGATATTGTAATTTGATGAAAAATTCCTGAACCCAGTTCAATGACAAAATTTCAAGCCAATTTCACCATGATATTCTCAGGAAGACTTTTTATTTTCACATTCAATTTCTGATTGACCTTCTCCCACCTTTGAATCTAAATTTGCCCTCTGATAAAATCAAAGTACCTTATTACACACAAACGGGGGTTTGAGTGCTGAAATAAGACTGCGGAAACTTGTTTTTGAACTGATATCCTGAGAAGTAGCCTCATTAGGAAAATTCACATGTGCAGTTGAAAGTTATTTTAAGCTGTGATTCAGAGGCTATGGATTGTGTTGTCATGCATAATAGACATTGGAGGTCATCTATCACTTCAGTGTCAGCTTCTTTGCTTAGCCTAGAGGGGTTGTGATGCTACATAGAAAACCCTAATCCTTTTGTGTTAGAAATGACGTTGGAGGCCTTTCATCCTAACGGATAAGTTAGCATTCCTTCAGTACAGCTTTGAAAGACGTGACTAGGATGCTCCAGGATTATTAAACAGGATGAAAGCCAGTTAGGTACAAGAGTGTCTGACCTGAATCAATAATACAACGTTCAGAATTTACTTCTGAATATACTTGTTTTATTCCCCATTTTTTGGCAGTTTTGAAGTTAATCAATAAAATACCACTCTTTAAAATCAGAAACCAGGTTTTGATACTGCAGATAATATATTACTAATTTTTATTTACTATAAACTAATAAAAATATTCTAAAAAATCTTATTATTGTAATAACTTGAATTAAATTACTTAGGTCCTATATTTCCATAGCTAAAGTAATTTTAAAATTGATAACCAATTCTTTGAGGTAGTTATTAACCACCAGAAGAAAATACCATCTGGATTTAAAATGATGAGAGGATCTATTTTCATTTATTTATACAATGGCAGAAAGATGATCTTCTTTGGTTTTTCCCCTCTTTTATTTCAAATCTTCTTCCAATTTTTCTTGTAACTCTGCTGACATCATGACAAAATTAACCTTAAAATGAAACCAGGATAAAAAGCATATTACAAAAATACTCGAGATTATGTTTGATACTACATGTAGAATATAGTGAAGTGAGGGCCCATGATTCTTATATTAGCACGTGAATACAGATTTTGCATACTTTTGGAAAATATGGGTGTCTTTAGGAGTAGCTTTAAATATTACATGAGTTTTAATAATGAATGAAGGAGAAAATTGGAAAGAAAAATACAATGCAACCTAGCAGGATGCAGGTTAAGGAATAGTCAGGTGGTTTGATAGTATGTGGATAGATTTAACTCAGTGGTTTATCAGCTAAAGTTATGATAACTTTGGAGAAATAAGAAAGAATGGAAGAGAGGTTGAGAGCCACTGAGAATTCTTTAGTAGGTTGATGTCTCTTGGTTTTAAGTTATAAAATAGAAAATTTCTGTATCATGAAATTCAGATGTTCATATACATGTCTTCCTCCCTGGTGAAAGGAATATTAAACTATCCTTCAAATTTTGAACAATCAAGATTCTCAACTGTTTAACCCAAGACAGCATCCTATTAGTAATAATAAGAATAAGGTTAGAATCCAAATTCTGAGTCCACCTAATTCTATTGTCAAATAACCACTACCACCCACTCCTTTGTTTCCTGAAAGAAAAATAATAGAATGAATATTCAGTGAATAAGGCCAAGGATGTCAGCAGAAAATTTTTAAAAATAAGTGATGACTGATAAATGTGTATGTTAAATAAATACTTGTTAAACATTTTTATTTAAATCAATAATGAATACATGTATAAGGTGTTAAAACCAACTCAAAGGAGAATCCAAAAATGTATGCATTATAAGCTAAGAATATTCAAAAGAATGGGTGAATGTCTAGTTGGTGAGGGAAACTGGTGAACCTTTACTTCACAGAATTCACTTATCTGTATGCAAGAATAATTTTGCATTACTACCAGTTATCTAAAACTTGGAATGATATAAAATAACTTTCATAAATTAGATTTGGGTAACTGGGAAGGATAGTATATAGTTTTCCAATGAAGCAAGGTTATTTTTTCAAGATCTAATTGTTTTTATTAAGTAAAGTTGTTCCACTACCTAAAGAATAGGCAAATAGATTAATGAATAAATGAGTGATAAGGAGATAAAGAAATGAGCGGTTTGACTAATTGTATGGGAAGTGCTTTCCAAAACCCTTAATACTATCTCTTTTGCTCTCAGATTTTCATGTCACTTTTCCTCCAAATGATATCTCCTTCTCATGACTTCATCTACCTATTTTTCTGTGTCTTTCATCTGATTTAACTCTTTTGGTTCCATTTCCTATTTTTTCTCAGTCTCTGTTTCCCCAATTGCACTTCCTTCATTTGCTCGTTTATAAAAGCCACTTATCTTCCTGAATGATGAATCAATGGCTAATGGCTGAATGTAGGAATCTGAAAACTTCTAAAAATTCAATAGATACAGTAGAATTGCAAGCTTAAGAGAGATGGTGTCTCCACATTCTTCTCTATGTTAGTCTGTCTGGTTTAAATGAATTTACTGTATTTAAATTCATGTAAAACTCTCTTCATTTTTGCATATTAGATGAAGAGACACATTTTCTTAATGTTTAAACAAAAAAGATTGAATTTCATTTAAATGCCTTGGGTTAGGTTGGTGAAAGATAACAGAATGGAATTGTAAGAGAGAATTGCAGTTGCTGGAAGAAAAGCAGATTTTAAATAGATGTCAAAAGTTTAGACTTCAAATTTTATGCTATAACTAAATTGAAATAGATAATATCATGGTGATCATATCATATTGCTCATGCTATAAAACATATATTTAATCTCCCTAGAAGTCAGTTTGATGTTTCAATACAAATGTACAATTTTTATCTGTCAATTTAAAAACCACATTTTATTTCTGGTAGGTTGATGTGGCTTGCTTTTTGGAGGTGGATGGGGTCAGTCTTAATTTGCATCTTTCAGAAGTTCTTCATGGTTCCTGGATGATGAAAAAGAATGTTGTTTTTTTTTTTGAGAGAGAGAGAGAGAGAATTTTATTTTCATCTGTTTATTTTGTTTTTCTTCTGCTTAGTTATGTGGGTGGGGTTTTGGTGATTGAACCTGAGTCCTCATGCCAGGTGAGGACTCAACCACTAAGCCACCTTTTCAGTCTGACACAGAACATTTTTCACAGTAATAATTTGACACATTCCTAAAAGGACCTAAAACACTTTAACAAGGACTCTAATGAATGATTCAAGCTCCAGTTACTAATCTAGGATAAGGAATTACAGTTAGAAGGAGAATATGTGTGATATGGTACTATGGACTGAATTTGGATAAGGGAAAGGACCTCCACAGGAGACTCCAAAATCCTTAGGAAAGACTCTCTTGCTCCCACCCCACACCCAGAGTACATAGACTCCAGAGCAAAGCTGCCTCCACCTCCATTTCAAAGAGCATAATGAGTGTATAGAAAATGTATATACATGGCCATACCAGAAAACTGAGTAGGTACAGTCACATTCAGCAGAAAAGGAATGGCCTGCCCTAGTAATATCAATGTGATGAGGCTACCACCCCTGTGACTTTAGAGGGCAGAGCATCTAACCAAGGTGGGCTACTCTCAAGACTTAAGATCAAATGAATTTTCCTTGCTAAGTTTTGGTCTTGCTTGGGATCTATCAACCCTTCCTTCATTCCTTTCTTTTTCAGAATGGGAAGGTCTATCCTATGTCTCATCCACCAATATGATATGGACCTTGGGTATTACCTGATTTTGATATTCAGATGAAACTTTGGCTTTAACTTCAGAGTTGATGGTAGAACCACTTAAGGGTTTGGTAGCTATTGAAATACAATGAATGCAGTTTGCACATGAGAAGGATATGAATTTGGGAGTGATGTTAGGGGCAGAATGCTATGAACTGAATCATGTCTCCCCAAATTCATGTTGAAATCCTAACCCTCATTGTGATGCTATTTGGAGATAGGACCTTTGGACAATATTCAGGTTTAGATGGGACCATGAAGGTTGGATCCTTATGATAGGATTAGTGCCCTTATAAGAAGAGATACCAGACATCTGATTCATGTTCCACCATGTGAGGACACAACACAGTGATAAGATGCCATCTTTGAGTCAAGAAGACTCAGACTTCCAACTATCAAAACTGTGATGAAAGAATTCTGTTGTTTAACTCACCCAATCTACATTGTCATTATGCAGACTAAACCAAGTAAGATAGATGTGATGCCTTCCTTAGGCACAGGCCATAGAAAAAAGTCTTGAGGGCTGCAGTCCTGGCTCAGTGGAAGATCATTTGCCTGGGATGCACGAGCACCTGGGTTCAAACCCCAGTACCACATACACAACTAAGTGGAGGAAAAAAAAAAAACACATGAAAAAGTAAATAAAATTCTCTCTCTCTCTCCCTTTGTCTCTCTTAAAAACAAACAAACAAAACAAGTTCTTGAGGATAATATACTTTGTATTTAATAACATTCAAAGAAGAAAATGGCAGTAAACTGAAAAAGTACATTTTAAAGCACAGATATCAAGGACAAATAAAATATAAAGCATTTCTGTTAAGAGTGATGATTGAACTAATAGACTTAAAGTTTGTCCAAGTTGGCAAAAATGATAGCATTTTCTTTTCTAAGGCTGAATGTAATTCCATTGTGTAATTCCATTTATCATTCATTTATTAATGGATTATCATTCCACACCATATATATATATATATATACATATATATCAAAATACCCATAAATGTATACAATTACAATTTGAAAAACAGTATTAGTGAGTTAGATAATTTTAATTAATTAGCAAAAATCTGTGTCCTACATGTTAATTTATATGTATGTAAGCTGGTTACTACACCTGCATGTCATCTCATAGAATGCTAGGGCTGATGTTCTCTTTTTGGCTGAACATGAAAACATTTCCTATCATCCTCACTACTGCATTTTAATTCCCTCAGAAGCTTTGAACTGGATATTTTCTTAAAAAATGATGAGGTATATCACAATTTGACACAAACATTTCTGTTAGAATTTTAAGTAACTCTGACTTCCCATATGAATTTCTTGTCCCAGTGTCTTCCACTAACCAAGCCATGAGGGAGAGTTCTAACTGTATGTGTGCATTTTCATTATAGCCAAAATTGTGAAACTGCTTAAATCTAAAACAGCACTAAAAAAAAATCAGGAAAGTAGAAGAGACTTCAGGTTTTGCAAACAGAATCTAAGATGATACTCCTTAAACTTTTATTTCCTGAGCTTATAAAAATGGTCTTTTTAAAGACTCTATATATATTTTTTCTCCTGTCAAAGAGCCTGTCTTGGTTATCTCTGGTATCCATTTATTCCCCAGAGTAATCTCTTTGTGTACTTCCCTCCATAACAAATATGTGACAATCTGCTCCTTAGAGAATAGAGGAGAAACAAATGTTTATTTTTTTTTCAAAATAAATATATAAAAAAAGAAATAAAGTATTCCAAATCCTTAGTGGAAAAAATAAGCATTTTTGTATTATTCCAACTAAGCAGAATGAATAATCTATTAAATGTCTATATTTTATTCATTTTTTTTTCTTATCCCAAATGGAAGATGTCAACATAAGTCAATACCAACCATAAATTTTTTTCTAACAAAATAATTTTGTTTTGTAAACTAAGAGTAACAGAACTGATACCAGGCAGGCATGTAAAAGATAATTTTTACAAATATCTTATAAAAAGGATTTTTTATGGAAAAAGGAAATCTATATGTTTTGAACTGTTCATGTCTGAACAATTTCTTCTGAATTGATCATGACAATAAATACTCTTTGTACAATTCAGTATGCAAGACTACACAAATATTTACCATAGCTAAGCATGTATTTCTAAAGAGAAATAGAAAATTCAACTAATTCAAATGAAATATTTTAAGGTAATCTGTTTTATAAATCCAATTTTATTCATGTAAGCCCTTCAATTCTTACTTTACCTGAGAGAGTAAATAAAACCTATATGGTTATCTATATAATTTAGGAAAAACTGAATTTCTTGTTACAGATATGAGTTGCATTTTATCCTACTGATGAATTTCAGGAAATTATTCTTGAATTAAACTAAAGAATAATCTGCTTGGAAGTTTTTTATAAGTGTAATGTTGTGATTAACATGTACCTATATATTTATGTAATCAGTATATTTGTAATTTTAATAAGTAATTAAACTGATACATTTAGTCTAAGAGAAGATATTATGATTAACAAAACTCCAACCCCTGCAAAGTAGATATTACTCTAAATATTTTTCTCTGCTGTTTTTTGATATTCTAAAAGTAATTGTTTAAATTATTTCCCTTCAGTAAGCTAAAGTTTGCAAGGAACATTATTAGATTTTAATTTTAACAGTGCAATTTCAACAGAGTTCAGTTCTAAGAAAGTCTAAAATCTATTACATAGTTAAAGTATTGCATTCTTAATAAAAATGAAGATTCATATATACATGTGAAATTATTCCAGGTTCTTTCCCATTCTTCACAGTGATAGAGGGGACCAGTGAACAGATAACTACTGTCCTCCATCAATCTCCATCAATTATTTTGTTTCTATTGGCAGAAAAGTACTGAGAGACACATTGCTGCAGGAGTCTGTGGGGTGACTGACAGATGGGCTGAGTTGCACAGGTTTCCTAAGAAAGGGGTCTAAGCTTCAACTCAGAATTGAGAGGCCTTCTGTAAGTGACAGAGAAACAGGTTTGCATGAATATGATTGTCCTTTCACATATTTTTGGTACTATATGTTAGTAGCAAAGAAAAGCTGATCTGTCTACACACCCAACATCCTTGGTGTGTTTCTATGTGAGGTGAGAGAAAGGGGGGAGATTAGAGAACAGAGAGTAGAAGGAAGGGTTGGGGAAGTGACGTTTGCTCTTTTCCTCTCACATACAAAGGTGGAATATGTCCCTAAGTGGCTTTCTCTCTGCCCACTCTCCCCTCTTTCATGGATGCTGTAAATAATGGTAGTAAGCCATGTTCTTTTCTTTTGTGGTTCCACATAAATGACTTTGTCCAACAGGATGTACATAAATACCTGACTTCCTGCTAATAGTTATTCTAAGATCTCTTTCATTATTTTCCTCTCTTACAGGTGATATCTTTTTAAACCAAATAGATGAGTTAGAAGTAATTTTCTCTTGTAACATGATTCCTCCTGGAAAGATTTCATCTACGGAAACACAAAATAGGACTTTAGGAGACTCTCTTCTGGATGAAATGGTAAACACAGAGCAATAAAAAGACACTATAATAATTTTCCAATTTTGTATCCATTTACTATTTGATATAAACTATCAGATCCTGAGTAGCATAGATAAAACATTTAATTGCTGTCATTTTCCCTGTAATCATCTTGAATTTTGTAATACATTGATGACATTGCATAGTTTCCTCTGGTGTCTAACACTTGTAAACTTTTTAATTTGATCAAAGACAAGCAGGAAAGAGAGTAAATAGGGAAAGAAATAATTTCTGGTGCAACAGATCTGAGGAAAGCTTAACTAGGATTGTTTATCCATCAGTATGTTTTCCTTGTTGGAATATATGAGAAAAGTTATTATTGAAAATCTCTATTTTTCCCAGAAACCACTAAAGAGGCTCTTAACTTGTACTGAGCATTTTGTGACCAGTAGGTGCTGCGGTGAATAAACCAATTGACCAATGTGCACGCCATCGAAGCAACTCTACAGTAGTCTAGTCCACTCTGTGTGGTGTCCTCATATCATTTAAGCAGAAGATCAAAGAGTTAGAAAGATGGCAAATAAGGGAAGGGGAAAAGACAGCAAAACTGTAGAAAGAATTTCCGAAGTGATATGTAGGGTTTCCGTAGGATAATTGCTACTTTTTGCTTTTCATTTGTCCACAAAAAAATAAATGTAGTATAGATCATAAAATTCATTTGTGTTTATTAAGATGTATAACAATGTTGGTGTGCATCTTCTACTATCTTTAGGACATATTTATTATCAATTCCATAGTTCTTATATTCTGTACTAAGTACCAATTTGTTCACTTCCTCTTTGTCAGTTAAATATTAATTTCATTTTTTCAGGTGAGGAAACAAAGACTTATATTGGTTATATATTTTTTCCAAGTCAACAACTAGGGAGTTATGATTGTACCTAAATAATTTATTGCCACTCACAAACTTTCCTCCTTCAATTCTCTGGATGTTTTAAGCAGTCATGTCATGGTTAGTAGGGGTTTTTATTGCCAACACCTCTACTTATTCTAGACTGCATAATTTAGTGAAAACAACACTAACATTTCATTGATATCTTATTACAGTTTTTCATTCTTTTAATTTGTATACTGTTATAAATTAAGAACTCAGAATATTTCAAATGTATCTTTTATATAAGTGAATAAAATAACAAAAAAATTTAGAAATGATTAACCTTCTAAAAAGATAACTGTGCTTTCATTTCATGTCAGATCCACGCTAAGAAACTAAAAGGCAGTTTATGAAGACTTAAAGATAACAGACTTTGTCCTAGCCTTGCTGCTAGGATTGGAAGTCCATACCACTTAATAATTGTGTGACACCTGCAAGTTACTTACTTCAGAGTTTCAGTTGCTAGGTTTGTAAAGTAAGCAAAATAACATTACTTACCTTTTAGATTGTTTTGTGAATTAAATTACTTATTTGAGATAAAGTCTTCGGAATAATGGCCTGATATATGGAAAATCCACACCAAGTATTCAGAAGAGTAATTGAGACGAAACAATAAAATAGTCACCAAGGACCCAGTGCTTAAGAAAGGATGCAGCTGGGACTTAAACAAAAGGAGTCTGAATCCAGCTTATGAGACTGAATTATCATACAACAGTAAGCTACAGAATCTCTCTGATTTGTTTTAAAATGTATCTGGATAAGTATAAACCATTATTATTGATTTATTTGCTTTCACTTAAGAAATTTACTCATTTTCAAAGTGGCAGGAATAAAGTCTAAGTTGATGCTATAACCTCTCAGGGTTCCTAAAGTTGTGTCCTACACCCCACACAGTGGTCCTCATTCATAGAGGAAATATATGGTAGCATATAAATAAATGTTGAAGGCTTAGGCAGTTTTAAGGCACATTCAGAATACTTCTCTATTGAAAGTAACTCTCAGAGTTGTTCAGATAGTAATGAGTGCTTAACAAACATCCACACTGATTTTTCATAGCTCTAGGCTTGCTTAGTAAGCCCCTAATTAGCCTATAGATGCTGGAATTTGGAGACAATTGAGGAAGTAAAATCTGATAAACTATTTCTTCTGTATAGTAAACAGAATGTGTGATGTTTGTATATAGAATTTTTTAAAAAGGCCTCTCTGGCCTCTTTGTGTATCTGTTAATCTCCAGATCATTATTATGAAGTTTAGTCTTGATTACCCTCTTTCCAATATCTCATGAATAGGAGACATCTGAGTATTCGTAAGGTGGAGACATATAGGTACCTGAATGCAGGTTTTAATGCTTATTTATATTAGGCCACTGTGGCAAATTTACCATAGACTCATTTTTGTAACCCCAAAGTTAGACTGGCTTAAAAGATATAAAGTTTTAGGGGAAAGGAACTTTTGCACCTGTGAAAAAAATGGTTTTTTCCCCTTGCATAGGAATATAGACCTATCACTGCTGTTTTCCTTGAAAAAGGGATGCAAAAGATGATATGAAAGAACCTCATCTTGTTTCCTTGTCTTGCTTATCTTTAGCATAGAGGATAATGAACTTGCTAGAAAAAGAGTGCAGCCCAACATAGTATAACCTTCTCACACAGATGCCTCATTAAGAGAGAGTTTAAATTTAGAAAATCTGCATCTGGGATAAAATGTTTAAGAGAAATTCCTATTTTATGATCTAAGAATTAAATCAAGAAATGCACTTATAAGAATGCCTTGGTATCTTTGTAATAGTGTTTCAGTTGTTATTTTCATGTTTTAATTAAATGCTTCTTAATAGAAATCTGATTCATGAATACACCCACAGATAGTTAACTAAGAGAGTTTGTCAACTTACACAACTGAGTCTGCCAAATATGAAGTAGCAAACTAGGGATCTTCATAATTTTATATTTAGGAGTATGATTTTTGAGCTTTCCCACAAATGTTCGAAGAAAAGATTATCCCACAAAAACAGATGCATTAAGTCTACCTCCATAAATCTAATTGTCATCTAAGCATTCCTTTCTGTAGTATAATATTAAGAATCACAGTACTAGGATGTCTGTTGTAGGCCCATGTTTGGCAAAACAAATATTTCAAAATGAATGCGAATTTTAAACCCTGATATCATAAATAACTTTGTGATAAAATGTTCTTTTAAGCATTTTTTGTGACAAAATATTCCTTTGTAGCATTTCTCATTCATTCTCAGAAATAGGTGCCATACTTTCATATGGACCTTTTCAGGATAATGAGATTTTAATATTTGGAAGAGGAACCTGGAAGCTTAGCTCTTCACCCTTTGTGAAGACCCATATCTCCACACACATATCTACTTTCCAAGTGCAGATTAAATACACAGTTCCAAAAGAGTTTGGCCCTAATTTGTTTTAATCAAATATAAGTGAAGGGAACTAATTTTTAAATAGCAAAAGCTCATGAACAAGGTTAAATAAGTAATTTAAATCTGCTACCTGTTCAGTATTATTTACTATGAATTTATCCATGTTTGAATTATGTATATATTATAATGGCATAATTTATGCTTCATCCCTTTGTCCTAATAAGTCCCTAAAGGTTTATTGCTTATTACATAGAGCAAATTTTCCTTAGCATGAGAAGCAGAGGTGGAACTCAGAAAATTAGTAATTACAGGACTGTAATGCCTATGGCATATGGGCAAAATGGCATATTCCGGCTTAGATGCAGCTAGCTCACTGTTGAATCCGTTTCTAAACTTACTATACAACACTGTTGAGTTAATTTATCTATATTATTTGAGGTTTATCTTCCATGTTACTAATATGGGGATCATGATGCCTATTTTACATAGGATGAGGAGTAAGTGAGATACAACCTCAAAATTCAGAATCCAGTATCAGTAATCAGATCTCAAAATAGCAGTTATGAGTATTAGGATTTGTACATCTTTGAATATCTGTTGATTCCAGTTTTATTACTTGACTTTTCTAGATATTTATTTGATACTTGGTATATACCTTACATTTTCAGTCAAACTGACAATGCAAAGAAAAAGAGACAAATGCCTGATTCTTGAGAGCTACCTAGTGAGCAAGTGGTTATTGAATTGTAAGTTCTACTATATATAATTTAACAGCTTTACCAACAATCACTTATAATTTTGATTTTAATTTTACTTTTCATTACATGATATTATCCTAGCAGTTTGAATTAACCATTAGCAAATGCTAATGATTAAGAAAATGTCAAAAGAATTCATAACATTATTTATTACTCCTTTCATGGCATTTTATATATTAAAATGGAACTTCTATTTGAGAGTCTGGTCAGAGGATTTATAGAAGCTGACAGAAATCTTATAAAATGTAAGAAAATTTCTCTTTTGGAAAAGTTTTAGGCATAGCCAGATTAGATGGCTTTGCTTCATGGTGCTGGGGAGGACATATTGTGGAGATCTATGTTCAAGTTTGTCTTGGATATGTATCTGTACTTCCTTTAATAAATAATTATTTTCCAACCTTCCACTTATTTAGTATACCTAAAGTTAGATCTGATAAAAGAAGAAATCTGGAGTAATTTCATTTTAATCCTGCTTAAAATGTTATGTCTCATCTCATTAATTCATATCTTTCAGTTCACCAAAGAAATAGGTCAGATAAATTAAAGCTACATAATTATAGAAAAAAGTATTTGAGGAAAAAGACCATGAACCTACAGAAACTTATGATATTTGAACTTTCTCAAAACTTTTAAAGATTAATATCACCCCATTGTGTATATCCATATGTGCTCTTCTTTTTATATCAGTCAATTCTTTCAGAGTAATTCATAGCCTAAAATGACCAGCACTAGAAGAGTTGTAAGTAGATGCAACATATGAAACTGATAGATAATCATGTATCCATAAAATATTACAACTGCTGTGATTATATGGAAAAATACTAATGATTTTTACATAAAAATCTCAGGACACAAATATTTGTTATAGTTACTCTATTTTTCAGGTTATACTGAAGTTTATACACTACTAATTCCTACAGGAATAAAATAGATTTTTAATACAAAGTATCATCCTCTTGTCATACATTTAAAATATGATAGTAAAAAAATGAACTTTTGTTAGAAGGAATAACTGGAGAGGCCAACTCTATGATTTTAATTTGTTTTTAGAGCTGAAACTTATTTTTTATCCAAAGTATTTCTTCTTTTTTTAATTAGGGAGTTGAGTTGTTGTATAATCATAAATGCATATAAAGTAACAACATGATATGTATTTAATCCTAAACCATAGTTACTCCCACATTGCTCACACCCAAGCCTCTTGATTCTTCTATATATGCCCTAGAACAAATATAAATCTCCATATGTGTGTGTGCGTATAAGATTGTGAATTTTCCAGAATAAAATGATTGCATAAATATTATTTAACTTTTGGGGGGAGGGTAAAATTTATGCTACATTGTGGATTGTCTCCCTAGATCTCTCCCTATCATCCTTATGTCTCCTACCCCTCACCTCTCCCCTCCTCTTCCCTCATACATGTCCATGGTTTCCCTAGATTTTGTGTTGCTATGCCCTTGGTGGGTCCAATACATGAGCTTAACTACCTTTCACCAAAGCCTGGTTTAGACCTAGCCTTTACAAATGAGGGAAAACATTGGATCCTTGACTCTCTGGGTTTGGCTAATTTCACTCAGCATGATTTCTTCCATTGCCATCCATTTGTCTTCAAAGGCCATAATATTGTTGTTTCTAATAGCTGGGTAGAACTCCATTATATATGTATGTGTATTTATGTGTACATATGTGTATATATACTATAGCTTTTGGATCCATTCATCCAGTGAGGGGCATTTGGGTTGATTCCATACTATAGCTATTGTAAATTGAGCTGCTATGAACATAAATTTTTCTCTGTCACTGTAATGTGCTGATTCTAACTCCTCTGGGAAAACACCCAGAAGAGGGATAGCTGGTTCATACAGTGGGTCCACTTCTAATTTTTTGAGGAATCCCTACACTGTTTTCTAGAGAGGCTGTATGAATCGGCAATTCCACCAACAGTGTGCTAGTGTTTCTATCTCCTGACCACCCCTCTAGTATTTGTTATTGCTTGTATTATTCATCTTTCCCAGGCTGACTGGAGTGAAGTGAAATCTTAATGTAGTTTTGATTTGCATTCCTATCATTACTAGTGATTTAGAACACTTTCTCATGTATTTATTAGCTTGCTAGATTTCCTCTGATGAGAAGTTTCTGCTTAGCTCTTTGGCCCATTTATTGATTGGATTATTTGTGGTGTTGATATACATTTTTTTTGAGTAATTTATAAAGTTTTGGTATTAGTCCCCTTTTGGAGGAAACACAAGTCATGATTATATCCTATTCTGTAGATTCTCTCTCAACAGTTTTGACCAATTGGCTGATAAAAGCTTTTTAATTTCATGACATCTCACTCATTAATTCTTAATTTTAATTCTTTTGCTTTGGAAGTCTTGTTAAGTAAGTCATTGGCAGTTCCCAAATGCTGTATTGTTGGTCCTAATTTTTCTTCTAGCAGTTGTATATGGTACCTGGTTAAATTCCTAAGCCCTTTTACCATTTTGATTTGATTTTGTGCAAGATGAGAGATAAGGATCTAATTTCAGTTCTCTGCAAGTGGCTGTCCAGTTTGACCAGCACAATTTTTTAAATAGGCTACCTTCCTCTATGTTATATTTTGACCCCCTTTGTCAAAGATCTGATGTTTCAAGATTTGTGGGTTTGTCCCAGAGTCTTCTATTCTATTCCATTGGTTGTAATGGCTATTTTTATACCAGTACCAAGCTGTTTTTGTTACTAGAGCTCTATACTATAGTTTTAAATCTGATGTTATGAAGTCATCAGTTCTGTCTTTCTTGCTTAATAATGTTTTGACTATTCTGGGTTTCTTGAGGTTCCAAATAATTTGAAAATTGTTTTTTCTATATATGTAAAGAATGACATTCGTTTCTTGGTAGGGGTTGCATTGAATCTGTACAGTGCTTTAGCCAAATGACCATTTTAATTATATTGATTCTGTCTAACCAAGAACACGAAATGTCTTTTCATCTTCTCTGGTTTTCTTTAATTTCTGTCTTCAATGTTCGATAATTTTCATTGTAGAAGTCTTTCACTTCCCTTGTTAGATTAATTCCCAAGTATTTTATCATTTAAGGATATTAAGAATAGGACTGATTTTATGATTTTTTCTTCTGTCCTATTATTGTTAACATATAAGAAAGCTATTGATTTATGGGTATCTTTCTTGTTGCTTGCAACTTTGCTAAATCTGTTTATAAGCTCAAGCAGGTTGGAGTTTTTAGGATCTTGCAGATATAGGATCATGTCATCAGCAAGAAGGGATGGTTAGAGTTCTTTTCCTATTCTTATCCCTTTGACTTTCTTCCCTTGCCTGATTGCTCCAGATGGGTCGTGAGACTATATTGAATAAAAGTGGTAACCTTGTCTTCTTTCCAAATTTACTGGAAGTGATTTCAGCTTTTCTCCATTTATTATACTAGCTGAGGATTCAGCATACATGGCCTTTACAAAGTTAAGATCACAACCTTTGATACCTATTTTCTCTAGAGTTTGGACCATCAATGGATGCCAGATTTTATCAAAGGACTTTTTTTTTTTTCATTCCAGTTTC
>PVKS010019808.1:0-37820 GCA_004027875.1 Aplodontia rufa
GGTTTGTGAATTTGCCTCACTATGTTCTTCAAATTAATCTAACATTGAAACCTGAAAAAAATTCCATCTCTATCATATTGGAAGTCCTCCCCTCTTGTCTCCTGTTGAGACTCAGCTACTTTGGTAGGATAGGAAGGGGTCTAGTTTATAAGCTGCTAGCATCAACAGTGCTCCCCCAACCACTTGAATCCTTTTGCTGGCATTTTCCACTGCCCACTGAAATCTGATACTCTGGGCTCACTCAGGTTGGTCTTTCCTGCTGCTACAGATTAGGCTACCTGCAGTTTCATATGGTCTTTTAATATCCCATTGCATCTTGTGGAAATCTCATTTGCCATCAGAAATATTAAATCCCAAGTCCACTTCCCAGTCCCAGTAATGTCCCCTTTATCTTCCCTGATTGAGCCACTTCTAAAACCTGATTATTTGTTTCTCATCAGAGGCTTTCCAAATAAAACCACTGCTGTTGAGAAAGGATGGGTCTTTTGTGCCTAGAAAATTCTAGTGTTGGTCCTGAAGCATACAAGCACATGAAATTATAGGAAGTACTATGCAAATATTGTGCATATATTTGTCTCGGGTACCTCATCAGTAAAAGAGGAGGCTTTGATTAAATCAACAGTTTATAAATTGTCATCCTTGGAACACTACTGTTTCTTGGAGCATCTTACAGTTTATTTCAGGGATGATTCATTACCGTGTGGTTGAGAATACAGGGTCCCCTTCTCATCACTTTTTACGTTTCCCCTTAAAACTTCAAAAGTTTTGTTTCATTACCATAAGTCATATATATTTCACTTGCTGAACAAAGCACATTTCCTTCATCTCACACTGTTTAATAGATGGGATAGATTTGCAAACCTCTCTAAATTAATTTATCTGCATAGGTCCTGGATGTTCAAAAGGGCTAAGAATTGTTAAAATCAACAAGGCATCATATCATCTGTAAATCTCTTGAAACTTGACTTCTAGTCTTTACCACACCTGCAAATTTCCAGGCCAGTCCTGACTATAGAATATAATACTTTCAATTATAACATTTTATTTCTTCTAGACAATGCCAAATTTACTTGCATGGAAAATGTCATGGAAGATTATCCAAAACACCTTTTTTAAGCAGTTAATTGAGAATTTTTTATAAGTGTGAATATAACCCTGCCTTCACTCACACTCTAATCAGAACCCAAATACCACTGGGAGAAAATGTAAGAACATGAGAAGATGTGACATCTCTCCTGCCTACATACAGCCATCCCATCCACAGAAGTCCTGAGAACAAAATAGTTTATTCAAGATCTGCTGCAGCCAACTATATAACCATATTTGTTTGTTAAATTTGATCTGCTTTTACCTGAATCTTCAATATGTGCCTGTTTTCTAGGAAACCCTATAAAGAAGACAAAAAAAATTAATGAAAGGTTTAGGTATTTTCACCAGACTTTGTAGAACTTCCCCAGTCTCTATAGCCACATTTCTTGAGCAAAGTGCTTCCGCTGAGAATTTTCATTCTGTCATTTATCAGGGAAGCTAGAAGTGAATTTGTAATAAGCATGGTTTGTGGATAGCCCCATATAAGTCCTTTGGGAATTTTCTAATAATATAGTACACCAAGTGTTTAGACTACACCAAAAGACTAGTCATTACAATTTATTATCACCCAAGTGCCCCTAAAGAAACCAAGAGAGATCAGGAAGAGATCTGTAAATGGAAGCCTAAGGGTAGTTTAGATTACAGTTCTGGGCTTTGGAAAATAGGAATGTAAGAATGTCCTCTTTAAATTGTGCTTATAATGTTACCTGATTTATATGGATATCTGGTTTGTCTGCGTTTGGAAAGAACAGCTCCCTGGGCTGTGGGATGAAAGTTGACCTGCCCCACAGACTGAGTACTGAGGAAGGCCAGTTAGGAATTTAGGAATGGTGCCAAACTCCTGCCTTGAACTCTTTCCTTTGGCTGCATTTAAAGACATAACTACTTGATAGGACCCAACAGGAAAGATTGCTCATGTCCATGTCTTAAGACCTACCAAAATGAGGAGATTTCATTCCTCCCATTAAAGGAAATCTTACTCAAATCCTTTAATTTGCAACTGGTGGATATTGTAGAACATCATAACAGAAATAAATTGTGCATGTAACAGGAAAATGTTTTGTGTTGTTTCTGTTTTGTTTTTCATTATCCCTTAATTATCCCAAAATTCCCTATAAATTATATTGGTACACAGTATTTACACTTTAATTCTGCCTAGAAGAGTTGTATTATGGTTTGGATCTGGATCATCATCCTCTTGTGTTGAATGTACTCTTCCCCAGTGCACCAAGGTTCAGAGATGGGTTTTCAGGCTGTGATTGGATCATGAGGACTCTGGCCACATCAGTGTATTAAGCCACTTGAACAGACTCCTGGGTGGTAACTGTAGGCAGGTGGGGCATGGCTGAAGGAAGTAAGTCTCATGAAGTATGGGCCTGGAGATTATCTCTTCCTGGTAGTTTCCTCCCCATCTTCTCCCCTCTCTGTTTCCCAGCTGTCATGATCTGAGCAGCTTTCTTCCATAATGTCCTTCTGCCATGATGTTCTGTCTCCCCTCAAGCCCAGGACAATGGATTCAGCCCTCTGAGGAGGATTGGGATCTCTGGAAACATAAATCAGAATTAACTTTTCCTCCTCTAAGATGTTCTTATTAGGTATTTTGGTCACAGCAATGCTATGCTGATGAGCACAAAGTATTTGCTTAAATACCCAAAAATCCTTTCCTGAGGACTATATCTACCTCCACATGAGAGAATCCTCACAGTGGTGAGAAGCAGATTACCCAGGTGTAGTAGCTCACAGTGCTACCAGGAACTCAGTTCTTCCATCCCCCTGCCCCACCCATCTTTAGTATGCCTCTCATCCTACAAGGACAAGATGGCTAATTTACCTGTTTGTGTTCCATCAAGGAAGCTGGGGATATGTGCAAAAGATGAAGATTTTGTGACAGCTAGGGCATCTTTTCTTGTCTTTTTTTCCTTCTCCCAGAATCTCCACTCTATCTATCTTAGATGCTAGTACTGGGATGCAGGGCCATCCACAGTTACAAGGGAGTCTGAAGAGTTAACTGCTGGGTTTTAATTTGACACACTATCATCTTTAGTACTATCAGGAATTTTGGTGTTTTTTAATAAGAAATAAGAGCTTAAATGTTGGTTAAGAAAGTAGTAGGGTCTTACAGCCTATCTTTTGTGATAAACACATCCCCTCTCAAGACAATCCCAAAGTCTCAATCTGTTTCTTAATCCTATTTAAAAATCCAGATCTTTAGGCTATATGTTAATTCTTTCTGCCTGAACAGGATGAGGATGACGGTTTTTTGATATTTAAGCCTGAAAGACAAGTTATCCGCTTCCAGTTTATCTAAAATGCAAAGTTAGAGAAGGAACCAGATAAACAATGACAAGTGTTCCCAGTGGGGAAAGAAATGGGAAGCAAACTTTCCTATTGGATAGGAGCAGTAAAAACTACAGAATGTGCTTAGTTAATTTCACAGTAATTGGCCAAATCTCTCTCATTTATTGTCTACCATTGTCCTGGTTCTGACTCCTGCACAGAATACTTGTACTCTACAAAGCTCTTAAAGAACATCTAAATTGGGAATTAGAGATGTCCCTCCTGAGGAGTCCAGAACCTTTGTCACTTACGTATCCTAGACTGAAGTCAGAGCTTCAGGGTTAGCCATGAAGGTTAATCAAAGGCAGGCCTGGATTTTTCTATGGTTCTTACCTTAGTTAAATGACACACTACATACAGGTAAAACATTCTCTTTTACCCTGAAGATTTGTACATTTTATCAATTAACTTGTGAATTTGCCCATCCGCCAGCCCTTAAAGTAGTTAGTTACTTTGAGGAATTACTTTGCGGCAATGCAAAATAAGCTCTACTCAGAAAGCATTCTCTTTGCTTCTCAGTTTACCTCTTGGCAGAAAATTCATAATAGAAGGTATCTGAAAAAGGCTGAGGCCACAATTCAATCTCTTGTTATAGCCCACAACCTCATAGCAGGGCTTAAAATGACTTACATTCAATACAAAGGCTTCATATTTGGGGGCTATGAGTCAATATTTATTATAAGTCACAGGCAGGAAGCACCTCCCTAAACAGAGCTATATTTGCTTCATATCTAAAACCTCTGCATAGAAAGATCACCAGCTTCTGAAATCTGGGTGTTCACCATTCAAAGCTCAGCTGCTGCACTCAGCTAATTGCATGTCCTGTGTTCTATGAAATGTTTGACCCCTATATAGCATCAAATTCTATATTTATTAAATGCATAGACCTGCATAAAATAGAAGCTTGGCAACAGTGACTTAACTAAATGAAATATGACCAAGATGGTACATTGATGGTGTTGTCAGTCAAGCTGTTTCTGCTGTACCGTGCAGCTATCTCCAGCAGGTGGCTTCCATCCTTCTGATCATTAGTTGAATTTCTCAGGGAACTGAGTGATAAGGAAGTTAGGGGGATATTTTCAACTTGATGCATTGTTATCCACAATGCTATGGATCTCTTAGTTAACAAGAATGAAGAATGTGTGTTTATTAGACAGCAGTGTTTGTCACAGTCCCAAGCAGGCATAGCATACTTGGTGAAGTGGATAGAGTTGATCTTTTGGACTATACCCAAGTCCTCTGTGGGTTTTTGAGTTAAAGTGAAGAGTGGTCAAAAGAAGTTCCTGATTCCCTTTATGACATATACTGGGGGAGGGTGGGGGAAATGGGATCTTGATGACATTCAATTTATTTTCTTAATATCTTGATAAAGTCAGTGACTGTCAGTCTATTCCTGTATAGCAACACTCACTCCATGGCATAAAACTACCATTGTTTATCTTAACCATATGTCTGCAGATTCCCTGAGACTTGGATGATCTCACTTGGGCCCATCCAGTCTTGGCTCTGTTCGGAAAGTCTGAAAGGTGTGTTCTACATGTTTGCCATACTTTTTGGACCAACATACTAGCCAGTACCTGTACTTTTCAACAAAGAGGCAGAAACAGAAAGAGAGTACCCATTTTCCAAGCACACAGTGTTCAAATCTCTACCATTGTGAGGCATTCTAAAGTCCTATTTCCTAAAGTTTCATGGATAAGACCAAATTCACACCATTTCCTCAGGGAGAAAATCCACAAGCACTTAGCAAAGGATGTAGCTCATATAGAGTTGCGTAAAAACTTAAGGCCAATAATCAAATCAGCCATGAGCGGACTTAATAATAATCTCTATTCACAGCAGTCGTCTCCTTTTTAAAGCAAGAGGACTACTCTGTAATAGTTACATGTAAAAAATAAAACCATAATTTAAAGACAAAAAGATTTCTTTATAATGAAGCAAATCTTTCTTCACTTTTTCAAGAGAAACTATTGGTTATAGATGGTTAATTTTAAATTCTTCCTTCAAGAAAGAAAACTAATTTCATGGTTTATATGAGGGAGTTACAGATTCATAAAGGTACCTAATCAAGGATCTCTAGTTACTTTGTAATACTTTTTGAAAATTGTGATTTATATTTTTAAAGATAAATTTAGAGGTAATGTATCAATTTATTTTGTTCATTTAATGTTATTCTAGAAGTTTCTACAAGCCCAGCTTTTCCAAAATCTACATCCAGCAATTATTTTTCTATCACATTCCTCAACGATGAACAGTCTACACTATGTTCCCAGGGTAGTTTTGTCACGTCGACAGGAGGCAGCTCATTCCATTGTCCCATGAGTCTGACTGGTAAAGTTGGCTTAGAGTCTTCCTCTCTTTGTCTTTAATTCTAGAAACTTAGAAAAAATTCTGCCAATTCTGTTTCCAAGCTATATTAACTTGTGAAGAGTGACATAACAAATTATTATAACCTTGATAGCTTAAAACAATGGATATTTGTTATTTCACAGTTATGAAGGATAAAAGTGTGAAATCAGGATTCCAGCAGGACCAGGGTCCCCCTGAAGGCTCTAGGAAAGAATCCTTCATGCTTCTTCCTTGCTTCTGATGGCTCCTGAACATCCCTTATCTTCTCTTCTTATAAGGAGGCCAGCTGTTTAGGGCGCAAGTGAGACCTCATCAGAAATAATTACACCTTCAAAGACTATTACCAAATAAAGCCACAATCTAAAGTTCTAAGTATGAATTTTAGTGGGGATGGACCATTAGAAGAGAAGTAGCATGCTCTTACCTTGTTCTCTCCTTTTGCCTACAAATTTAAGTACTTTCAGATTTCCCTAACATATATTATTCTCAGAGCTTCATCGCCTAAGTCAACTTCCTTCAATTATATTCAAAATCATCCACACATTGACAGCATGAACCAGAAATGGATAATTTTATTTATTCCAAGCATAACTATGTCAAAGGCAAAAATTTATAAAAAGAGATTATTTGTAAGCTCATGTACCCAAGAAATAGAATATGATTTTGTCCAACTAATAATTTAGCCTCGTGATCAAAATGCCTGCCCCCTGGATCTTGTACCTGGTGATCCAAGATGGGAAAGATATTACATCAGAAATCATCTGCTCTGTCCTGATGCTGACTTTTATACTCCACTGGGTGCTTTTTAGATTGTATTTTACTACCTGTGTCAAAGACCAATACCGGTCAAGACTTATTACCCACCAATGAGCTGTAAAGAGACTGCTGAAAAGGGCATTGGAGGCTACTGAAAATATAGATCACACTCTGCTAGGGCAAAAACGCCCCTGGCCCAAGACTTTATTAGCATTAGAGTTTCATTACTGCCCTTTCAGCTCTGCTTCAAAGCCTCCTAAGGCAGCCCAAGCTTAGGAGTGTCAAGGATTGCAGATGGATGACAATCTTGAGAACATGCTGATCCTCTCCTGAAACACCACAACAGAGGCCATGTCTCAAATATTTAATTTAAAGGCGATGTACCTGGTCATGGGTCCCTATTCTGAACACTGTGAAGGAATTCATCAAACAAAATATTTATTTAGGTTCTTCCTTATATTAGACTGGGTTGCCTATGATGAGTAGGAAAAATAGTATGAGAAAATAAGAGATTAAATAAATACAGTAAAGTACATGAATACTCAGTTTTTGGAGATATACAAATTTGAATTCAAATCTTGAATTTATTACTTACCAAATAAATGTTACCTTGATCTATATAAGCCTTGAACTCTTCATCTAGAAATGGAAATAATAAATCTATATATTTTCTAGGGTTACTATGACTAAATGGATAAATGCATATCATGTACTTGGCAAAATATCTGGCAGCTGGGTGTTGGTTGCTTCTATTATAAAAGTTTTAAGCAAAACAAGATGATTACAGGAAGGAAGAATAGAAATAGAAGATTCATGCTACCTGCTTGCAGCAGTTACTATAGCGGCACAGGATACACATGAAGATCAGTGTTACAAAGTAGAGAGCCAGACATCCAGATATTACAGACAATTAAGAGGTCAGTTGATTTTTAATTGAGTCAAAAGTAATCCAATGAGGAAAGGATGCTCTTTTGAATGAATGATATTGAACAGTTGGACTAAGGAAAAACAAAATGAAACAAAACAACCTCTATTAAAAACTACTTCATATCACATAAAAATTATCTCAAAATTGAAGATCTAAAACTATAAAAATTTTTAAAAAATTACTGGAGAAAAATCTTGATGACCTTGACTTACACAAAAATTCCTTAGGAAGGATTTGGCAAACTACAAAAGACCACTGATAGATTGGGTTTTTTGGTTTTTTTTTTTTCACACTGGTATATTTTTCTCTTCAAAGAAGATTGTGGAAAAAAATGAAATTATAAGCCACAGACAAGGAGAAAATACTTGTAAAATATGTCTGATAAAAGAATTTGCATTCAGAATGTATTCAACAATAAGAAAAACAATTTAATTTCAAAATAATAGGCAAAATATTGAATTTTACCAAACAACGCATATGAATGCATAAATAAGCACATGAAAAGAGAGTCAGAATTTTCAGACATTTGGGAAATGTTCATAAAAATCACAGTAAGATACCACCACATGCACACTGGAATTCTTAAGAAATTAAAGACTAAAAACACAAAGGTTGGCAAGAAAGTGAAGTACCTCCTAACACTCAGATATTACCAATGGAAATATAAAACAGTACCTCCTCTTTGAAAGGAGTTTGACAGTTTCTTATAAAGTCAAATATTTATTTACCATGCAACCCAGTATTCCATATCTAGGAATAAAGTGAAAACATGTGCCTCTAATTAAAAAAAAAAAAAAAAACTTCACATGAATGTTCCTTGTTAAACTTTATTCATAGTCACCAAAAACTGCAAATAACACAAATGTTCATCTACTTGTGAATGGATAAAGAATTTTAGCACATTCAAATGTTGGATGAATACCAATTTGTAAAAGCCTTCTAATACATGGAACAACATGGATGAATTTCAAAAGCAAGTGCAAGAAGAAGTCAGGCATAAAATGCTACATATCATACAATTTTTTTTAAAGATACAGGGACAGTGACAGAGACAGAGAGAAACAACTTTATTTAGTTTTTCACTTGGCCTTAGTTGCTCTAATACTTAGTTGTATACGTGGTGCTGGGGTTTGAACCCAGGTCCTCGGGCTTGCCAGGCAAGTGCCAAAACCGCTGAGCCACCGCTCCAGCCCATACAATTTCTTTTTATGAATTCTAGAAAAGGAAAATCCAGGGGCTGGAGTGGTGGTTCAGCAGTTATAGCACTTCCCTGACTTGCCTGGCATGCATGGTTCAAACCCCAGCACCATGTACACAACAAATATGGGGGCAATGAAAGTCACATAAATTTTCTTTCTCTCTCTTTCTCCCTCTCTTTCACACACTCTCCCTCTATCTCTTAAAGAAAAGAAAAAGAAAAAAGAAAATCCACATGTACAGAAAATAGAGCATTGGTTCCTAAGGGCTGCAATTGTAGGGAAGGAATTAACTGTAAATAAGCATGGGGGATATTTTAGGGTGAATAGAGATGTTCTGAATCTTGATAATGATGTTAGTAACGTGACCATATACCTTTGTCGAATCTTATATAACTCTACATAAAACATAAATTTTATTGTCTATAAAGTACACCTGAATAAAAATGGTTGATCACAATAATACAAAGACACTGTAAGGCAATGTTTGATTTATCACCATAAAAGACAAAATAAGAAAGAGTTATATAATGACCAAAATATTAAAATATCTTGCCAACAGCATCATTTTAAATAGAATAGCAATGAAGTCAAGAAATCAGCACTGATTACTAGTCGGTTACTCATGAATCACCCTTCATCGTCTGGGAAAGTTTTTAAACTTAATTCAGTTACAAAAGAAATGCAGTGTCAACCTACAACTGAATCATGGTTTGCACTTGCTCACTCCCCTCCACAATGATGAATGTGTTTTAGGTTAGTACCTGGGAAGGAAAAGTAGAGGAAGCATGTACACAAGGAGTCAGTCAGAGGAATTCCTGCTTAGTCCCAGGAATGCAGAAGAATGACAGTAGTTAGAGTATGAGAGGACGAGATAGTGATTTGGACAATCAGAAGCACAGATGAGACGGCCAAAGGGATAAATTATAAGGAAATAAAGACACTTGAGAGGATAGCAGGGCATAAGGAGGAATGTGACTTTGAAAATAAAAGTATGGACCTTAGCCAGGCCCCAAATCCATAGGGAGATATTTTTGTTCAATCAGATTCTATCTTCTCCCACTTAAGAGACATTACAACCATTATTTGACTGACCTATGAATGGGAATCACTTGATGAAGTGCTTAATTAGAAAAATGAGAGGAATTACTTGAAACATATGAGTGAGTTCCTATTGAATCCTCTCTGAATGGGTAGCCGAAGTGTAACCATCTAAGGACTAGATGCTAGACTTGATTCTGCTAGTTTAATCTGTTTGAACGTCTGAGTCTCACCTTAATTATTCAGTGGTTAGAAGAGAAAAAAACATGGCAGAGAAAAATTTTAAGCCAGAAAAGCAACGCGGGAGTCATCACCATACCTGACTTCAAGTTTTGTTACACCGCTGTAACAACAAAAACATCATCGTAATGGCATGAAAACAGACACATACACCAATGGTACAGAATAGAAGACGCATAGACAAATCCACACAGATCAGTCATCTGATCATTGACAGAGGTGTCAAAAGCATACATTAGAGAAAAGATAGCCTTTTAACAAATAGTGTTGGGATAATTGGTTATCCATACGTAGAAGAATGAGACTAGCCCTTATTTCTCACCTTGGACAAAAATCAACTCAAAATGGATCAAAGACCTAGAAATCAGACTTGAAACTATGCAACTCCTAGAGAAAAACATAAGGTCAACACTAGCATATAGGCATAGGCAATGACTTTCTCAAGACTCCTAAATCTCAGAAAGTAATGCCAAGTTAATAAATGGAACTGCTTCTGCACAGCAAAGGAAACAATTAGGAATGAGAAGAAAGAACCTACATAATGGGAGAAAGTCTCTGCTAGCTAGTTTTCTAACAGAGGATTAATATTTAAAATATATATAGAAACAACTCAAAAAACTTCAAAAATCAAATAACCCAACTAATAAATGGGCAAATGAATTAAACAGACATTCTCAAAAGAGAAAATATGAATGGCTAACAAATACATGAAAAATTGTTCAATACCATTAGCAATTTGAAATGCAAATTAAAACTACAACAAGATTTCATCTCACACAGATCAGAATGGCAGTCATCAAGAGCACAAATAAATTCTGGAGAAGATGTGAAGAAAAAGGAATATTCTGACATTGTAGGCGGTATTGTAAATTAGTACAGCCACTGTGGAAATTCATATGGAGGTTCCTCAAAAGACTAGTCTTGAAACTACCATATGACCCAATTATACCACTCCTAGATATTTATCCTGAAGAATTAGTCATCATACAACACTGATACAAGCATACTCATGTTTATAGCAGCACAATTCATAACAGTCAAACTATGCATCCAGTAGGTGTCCATCATTGGATGAATGCATAAAGAAAAAGTGGCTTATATGCACAATGAAGTTTTACTCAGCCATAAAGAAAAATGAAATTATGTCATTTGCAGGAAAATGAACGGAAGTAGAGACCATCATGCTAAGTGAAATAATTCAAACACCAAAGGTCAAAGGTCATATTTTCTTCTCATACATGGAATCTAGAGAAGAAAACGGGAAATAAAGGAAGGGATGGATCTCATGAAAATGAAAGGGAAATCAGTAAAGGAAAGGGATCAAGGGGTTGGAGGTGGGGAGGGAGGGGAAGTGCTGGAGTGTGATACTGGTCACATTATGTTGTTCTATTGTGTGCACATATGACTATGTAACAACGAATCCCATCATTATGTACAACAACAATGCACCATAAAACAATGTAGAAATAAAAACATGACTGGGGAGTGGGTACTAGAGACACATATAGTAAGTGGCCCATTTGGGCCAAAGAGTTGTGTAAATGGAGAATTTGGATGATGATGATGGGTTATACCTCTCTATAACTTTATAACCTACTCTCAATGAGAATCTTAAGAGCCTTCCCACAGAATTCATACTTGAATTAATTCTAGTTTAGTTCAAAAAAAGAATGACTCTAAATAGACTACCAAAAATCAATGTGTGTGTGTCAGGTAATTCTCCAGAGGGCACTTAGGTTAAAAGCTAATGAATGTACAAAAGGAAGCAATAAGGTCAGATAACTAAAGATCAGTATGAGGCAGTGGCTTAGATCTCTGAGTAATATATTCAAGGGGTAATCCCAAATTGAGTGTATAAAGTTAAAAACAACCAACTACCCTTTTAGTCATACAGAAAAGAAAAATCAAAGAAATCAGAGACTTATTCTGTGGATCCTTTAGCCTAATGCTGATGGATGCTATAGACAAAAATCAAACTTCTCACTCCCAATCAACTTTGGTCTTTCTGTCAAAGAGGGAAAGAATGGAGATCCTTAAGGAGAACAGAATTTCAAGACCATGAAGTGTTCTGCTCATCTGATAGGCATAGCCCTGTATTCACAACATTGCAATTAAAAGGGTGAATGAGAATCTAAAGACAAAAAATTGTCAGGTCTAGGAAAACTGTGTTCTACTAGTATATTGCAGCAAACCACAGGGATGACTCCTATAGTAAAAGATGATGAAACATCTCTGATAGTTTGCATTATTTATGCTAATACTTCATGGAGTGTGGCCAAACAAATATCATGAACCTTGTATCAAAAATTTTAAATGTTTTGTAAAAGTAGGTATTGAGGAACTCAAATAGAGCACGTTCTCTCAAACTAAGAACAAGATTGGTAATTATCTCCCTAATTTGAATAATAATAATTATTATTATTATTTACATAAAATCAGGTAAAAGCCTGTCCCCACAGTAACTCATCCTATGAAATGACCTGTAAGCAGATTATAGTTTCCTATAAAATCCATGAAGATAATAACTATTTAAAACTTAAAGGGGTTGGGGATTTAGCTCAGTGGCAGAGTGCTTGCCTAGCATGCGCAAGGCCCCAAGTTCGGTCCTCAACCCTGAAAAAACAAAAAACAAAAAACTTAAGTTAGAAACTAAAGCAAACAAAGGAGTAAAAAGAGGATCATCCTAGATTCTGGAAGAAAAAAAATTTACTAATAAGACAGTATGCTAGGTACATAATATGACAGTGGCTATGGGACTGCCATGAAAATGTCAAATATGTATTGAGATAAAATACTATTTTCTCATTATTTTCTTGGATTAATGATAGTCTGTTTGCCAATTCTATTTTTCCTGCATAAATGTATAAATTAGCACTCTGATTAGTTAATCACTGTCTCTACTTTTGATCAGTTTGGGTCAATTATTTTACCTGTCAGAATCCAAAGAACTAAAAATAATAAATAAAAGTAAAAGCTTTGCTTTGTGTATAATGAGCTAGCAGATCCTGAAACCTAGATAACTCATCAGGGTAAAAGTGTTGCATGAACTTAGTATGAAAGACCTTCCAACTTTACTTAATCATTTACCATGACATACCATCTCATGCATAGTAGTCCAAAATAATTCATTTGTTATATAATTATATGTTAATTATCCCATGGATATACTTTTTTTGTAGCAATAAAAAAAATCAAGATCACTAAATGATCATAATAAAACGGACAAACAGAAAGGCAAGGAAAAGCAAGATATACAGGATTCACTTCCTCTGTTTGTAGACTGACTTTCTCTGCTCTCTAGGCACTTGGTAGAATATGGTTACACCATGATTCCCAAGTGTGTATCACTTCAATTCAAGATAATTCATTATATCTTTCCTCTGCATATCTAAACCAGTAGTCCCTCAGTATTCAAGGGGAATTAATTCTAGGATTTCTTCGAGATACCAAAATCTGCAGATGTTCAAGTTCCTAATACAAAATTGAAAGTATTTGCATTATAGTCTTCAGATATCCTTCTCTGTACTTTAAATCGTATCTAGATTATTTATAATACCTAATACAATATACATAATGTACATAGTCATGTTATTTATAGACAAATGACAAGAAAATACTCTATACATGTTTAGTATAGAAACAGAATTTTTCCCACTATTTTTCATCTGAAATTGGTTGATTCTGCAATAGAGAGGATCACGTATTCTAAAATTAAAGAATTTGATTTTTCTTGTTTATGTCCAGCATCCATCCCTGGGTTAAATAACTATGCCTAAAGACAGGTCCATACAGTCCTTTGTTTTACTCTAGCTTATGCAAATGAGAGAAAACATTCAACCCTTAAGTCTCTGGGATTGGCTTATTTCACTCAATATGATTTTTTCCATTGCCATCCATTTACTGCAAAAACCATGATATTGTTCTTTCTGATAGCTGAATAGAACTCCATTGTATTTATGTGTGTGTGTGTGTGTATCCATTTTTTGTATCCAATTTTGTATCCATTCATCCAGTGAGGGGCATCTGGGTTGATTTCATAATTTTACTATTATAAATTGAGTTGCTATAATTATTGATATAGCTGTATCTCTGTACTAAATTGATTCTCACTCTTCTGGGAAAATACCCAGGTGCAAGATACCTGAGTTTTATAGTGGTTCAATTCCTAATTATTTGAGGAGTCCTCCTCACTGCTTTCCAGAGTAACTGTCTGCAGTCCCACTAACAGTGTGTTAGTGCTCCTTTCTCCCCACAACCATTCCAGCATCTGTTATTATTTGTGTTCTTCATCTTTGCCAATCTGACTGGAGTGAAGTGAAATCTTAATGTTGTTTTGATTTGAATTACTCTGACTGCTAATGATGAAGAACAATTTCTCATATATTGATTGGCTTTTTGAACTTCCTCAGTTGAGAAGTTTGTTTAATTCCATGGCCCATTTATTGATTGAATTATTTGTGGTTTTGGCATTAAGTTTTTTGAGTTCTTTTTCTATTCTGGGTATTAGCCCCCTGTCAGAGCGTAGCAAGACATGATTTTCTCCCATTCTTTAGGTTCTCTCTTGATGCTCTTGACTAATTCCTTACCTTTGTAGAAGCTTCTTAGTTTGATGGCATCTTATTCATTTATTCTTGGTTTTAATTCTTTTGCTACGGGAGTCTTGTTAAGAAAGTGGGTTCTACACTGATGTGGTGGAGTGTTGAACCTGTCTTTTCTTCTAACAGTTGTAGTGTTGCTAGTTTAATTCCTAAATCTTTGATCCATTTCAATTTGATTTTTGTGCAAGGTGAAAGATAAGGATCTAATTTCAATTTTCTGCATATGGCTGTCCAGTTTGTTCAACACCATTTGTTCAACAGGCTGTCTTTCCTTCAAGCTATATTTTTGCTTCCTTTGTCAAATATCAGATTGTTAAAGATTTGTGATTTTGTCTCAGTGTTTTCTACACTATTCCATTGGTCTTCATGCCTTTACTCCAGCTTTGAAGTATAATTTCAGGTCAGGTATTGAGATACCTTTTTTTTCTTTTTGCTTAGTAATGCTTTGGCTATTCTGAGTTTCTTATTGTTCCAAAAGAATTTGAGAATTCATTTTTCTATATCTGTGAAGAATGACATTGGTATCTTGATGGGATTGCATTGAATCTGTACAGCACTTTTGGCAGAATGGCCATTTTAATTATATCGAGTCTGTCTAACCAAGAACACAGAACATCTTTCCATCTTCTTGGGTCTTCTTCAATTTCTTCCTTCGTTGTTATATAGTTTTCATTGTAGAGATCTTTTACTTCCTTTGTTAAATTCATTCCCCAGAATTTTATTCTTTTTGAGGTTATTTTGAATGGGATGGATTTCCTGATTTCTTCTTCGGCTGAATTACTGTTGGAGTATAGGAAAGCTATTGATTTATGAGTATTGATCTTATATCCTGCCACTTTGCTAAATCCATTTATGAGCTCTAGAAGTCTTCTGATGGAGATTTTTGGGCATCCTAGATAGTATCATATCATTGGCAAATAAAGATAATTTAATCTCCTTTTTCCTATTTACATCCTTTTAATTTCCTTCTCTTGTCTGATTGCTCTGGGTAGCATTTCAATAAATATATTGAATAAAGTCAACAACCTTGTCTTGTTGCTGAATCTAGTGGGAGTGCTTTCAGTTTTTCTCAATTTAGTATAATCTAGGCTGAGGGCTTCCCATCAATGGCCCTTACAAGGATGAGGTAAGTTCCATTGATCCCTATCTTCTCCAGATTTTTTAATATAAATGGATGCTGAATTTTATCAAAGGCCTTTTCTGCATCCATTAAGATGGTCATATGGTTTTTGTCTTTAAATCTGTTTAAATGGTGTAACACATTTATTGATTTGCATATGTTGAATCAACCATGCATCCTTGGAATGAAGCCCACTTGATCATGGTGCATTATCTTTTTGATGTGTTGTTGAATACAGTTTGCTAGAATTTTACTTAGGATTTTTGCATCTATGTTCATCAGGAATATTGGTCTGTAGTTTTCTTAATGTATCTTTGTTGGATTTTGGTATCAGGGTTATGCTTGTCTCATAAAAAGTTTTGGAAGGATTCCATCCCTTTCAATTTCATGGAAGAGTTTAATAAGGAGAGGTGTTAATTCTTCTATAAAAATCTCATAGAATTCTTCTGAGAATCCATCAGATTTGGGCTTTTCTTTTTTGGAAGGCTTTTAATTGCTGCTTCAATTTCAGAACCTGATATTGGTCTGTTTAGGTTTTCAATATCCTCCTAGGCCAATTTGAGAATGTTGTATGTGGTTAGGAATTTTTCTGTCTTCGAGGTTCTCCAACTTGGAGGAGTATAGTTTTACAAAATAAGTTCTAATAATACTCTAGACATCAGTAGAATCAGTGATGTTGTCTCCATTTTCCTTTCTGATTTGTTAATTTGGGACATAAATATTTACTAATTTATTTCAATCTTTCTTTTGGTGGGACTGGCTAGGGATCTGTCAATCTTAATTATTTTTTCAAAGAACCAACTCTTTGTTTTGTTGATTCTTTGTATTTTTTATTCTCTATTCATTGATTTTTGCTCTGACCATGATTTCCTTTCTTCTACTGAATTTGGAATTGAGTTGCTCTTCTTTTTGTAGGGATTTGAGGTGGAGCATAAGCTTGTTCTCTTGTGATTTCTCAAGAGTTTTGATGAAGACTTTCAGTGCTATACATTTTCCTCTTAAGATTGCTTTCAGGGCCTGGACGGGTGGCCCAGCGGTTTTGGCACTTTCCTGGCATGCACTGAGTGCACGAGTTCAAACCCCTGCACCACATACATAATGAAGTCTCAGAGCAAAAGCTAAGTAAAATTGTTTCTCTCTCTTTCTCTCGCTCTCTCACTGTCCCTCTCTCTTTAAAAAACAATGCTTTCATACTGTCCCAGTGATTTCAATATATTGTGTCTTTATTCTCATTTGTTTCCAAAAATTGCTTGATTTCTACTCTCATATCCTCTTGATCCATGCTTCATTTAATAGGGAATAGAGTATCATTCAATCATTCAATCTCCATATATTTATGTGCTTTCTGTTATTTTTCCTGCTGTTAACTGCTAGACTTATGCCATTGTGATCTTATAGGATACACAGGATTATACCAAGGTTTTTGTATTTCCTAAGATTTCCTTTGTGAACTAGAATATTATCTATTTTGAAAATAATCCATATGTTGCTGAGAAGGTAAACTCAACAGATTTGGTGGTGGAATGTTCTATAAATGTCTGTTAAGTCCATTTGAATCATAAAATTCCTTACACTGGTGATACCTTGATTGATTTGGTTTTTTTTTTTCTTTCTTTTTCCTTTTTGCTTTAGTGATGTGTCTGTTGGTGACAGTGGTGTATTAAAATACCCCAGTATTATTGTGTTGGGATCTATAAGTGGTCTTAAGTAATAGAGTATTTTTCCACATATTTGGGAGCATTTGTGTTTGGGACATAAATATTTACTATTGTTATGTCTTCTTGATGCAGATTTCCCTATAGTAAGATGTATTGATTTTCTTTGTCTCTTTTGACTAATTTTTGGTTGAAATATACTTTATCAGAAATAAGAAATAGTCACATGGTATTGATCAGAGTCTCACCTGCTCCTGTGTTAATTGGGGAGTAAAGGCATTTGCAGTGGTGACTAGCTGGGTCTAAATCAGTTCCTTTTGTCCACTAGCTAAACCCAAATCTCTGTAACGCTGAGAATATCTCACTGACCAGCACTGTGTTCCAGCAAATCTTTTCCAATACATGTATATTGCAGGAAGGTAGCTTTCCCAGTGCTTCTTTGTTTCAAGCCCAAAAGAGTGACCAGACACACCACATACCTCTGGTTTGCCAACATCAGCTTCAAGGAAATATTTTTAATAATAGACCTATGTGTATCATTATGTAATTTTGAGACAAAGAGTTCTCTACATCTTCCCAATTTCCAGTCTCCTATAAGTTCTTCATATACCCTCCCCCCTCCCCATTGGGAAGATGTAGGAACCATCCCAGAAGCCGATGTCATTCCTCCACGAACTATCCATTTAACGCATGAGTTCTTCTGGGTGAAACTGCAAAAGGTAAAATCCAAGGTGGTTATCCATGATCTGGTTTTTCCCCTCAATAACAAAGTTTATATCCATTGATTGATAATGTTTTGATACTGTTTCTCCCTCAACTGTATTTCTATACTCTTCTAATAAAAAAAAAGAGTTCTCTATTGCCAAAAAGATACAAGAAGAGATTGTTGGAATAGGAACTTGGTTGCTGGCATAATCAGAATTAATTGCATTTGACTGGCACCAAGAGACCATAGATGCTGTAAGGGAGATTATAGGATATTGGGGTGAAATCCAAGAGTCTGGCATTAGAAGGAAGTTGATCAGTCATGATTTCCAAGGTCTGGCTCTGCTGTATGCCAGGCATCATGACAGATGCTATGGTCATCATGAAGACCTCAGATTTGGATGCTGCCTTTAAGGAGAATACATAATAGTGAAAGGAGACAGATACTAGCAAAATAATTATAAAATGACTACATATGTACTCATACAAAAGAGACTTTTTAAATGATATAGGCTAAAAGAGATCAGAGACAGTTTCCTGAGAACATGACAATGGAGCTAAGATTTTGAGAGTGAGAAGGAATAGACAGTATGTATATGTATGCACATGGACATACACAGGTTTGTGTGTGTGTGTGTGTGTGTGTGTGTTGGAAAAAAAAGTGCATCCACCAGATTTTGGAAAGAAGGATACAAAATATTGAAAAGTATATAATTAAAGAGAGTTTACTAAGGGACTATTCACAGAGAGGTGTGGACAGATAGACAAACAAGGAATTGGGGAGAACATAAGGATTAACAACAGTGGAAGCCTGAAGGACCAGTGTAGGAGGCACTTCCTGTAACACAGGCACAGGAAGAGACTCAAATGTGGGGAAAAGTCCTAATGAGGAAGACTATCACTCAAACCCCAAGAGACCCTGAGAGATGAAGGGTGGAGAGGCCAGCACCCCAGAATAGGTTAAGATGGATAGAGAGTGTGTCCAAGGAAGTAGGTGGGAGATAACCAGCACAAGGGGAATAGTGGTGCAGGATGAGGGAAGGCAGGGCATGGACAAAACCCTGAAGAACATTAGACTGTGTTACAAAACCTGGGCTTGATCAAGAACAATGGAAAATGGAGTGTCAGGACCAATCAGGAGCTTAGGGAAGTTTCTGGGATCAGGAAATCTCAGCCAGCTCTCAAGAACCCTGCTGTGCAAATAAGTACTTGGTCAAAACTTTAGCCTTAGACTTCCTGGAGTGTGGAAGGGAGATTAGTTTATAATGAAGAGGTAAAGAAATTTCAGACTGATTATTGGCTTCCTGGAATTCTTTGTTGAGAAGGATCCTGAAGTATTTTCCAAGATTAACAAGAATAGTGCTGCAACTGATGAGGAATGTGCAATCCCATTTTAGAAAAACTAAATAGATCATTCATACAACATATGTCATATCTGTGGCTCATCCAAAGTACAAGATCTAATAAATCTGTGTTACAAATTTCAAAGTTTTTTCATCATCAGTGACTTAGCAATTTTGAAATTTATTCTAGAAGTTCTACAACTAATCACAATGTAAAAGATGAGAGAATTGCACTGAAAATTTCATTACTCCAGAAAGCTCTTCAAAATTGAAAATGTTAGAGAAAAGTTAGGAACATGGAAAAATTCTCCTGCTGATTTAGTAAGATTAAAACCATGTTTTTGTTAGCAAATTATTTGTATTTTCCTAATTTAGTTTGTGGGGGGCAAAAGGCTTTATTGAGCAGTTGATAATCAGCTATGAAAGTAAGGGGGGAAAAAGGGGGAAAATTGCTACTTGCTATGGAAGCTCATTATATTCAACATGAGATGGGGAGACTATGCCATTATTGGAAATTTCTTGCACAAAGAAGGAAATCTGTGATATAGGACAAGGAAATTAGGTATGAATGCTTTTCTTGTTGTCTGAAGCATTAATGAATCAATTGACATTTTTAATCTACTTATTATTAATTGGTATTTACTACATTCTGGTCACTTTTTCAGGCATTTATATGGATTTTATCATTAAATCCTCATACCAGTAGTATATTGCAAACCAGCTCTTCAAAATAAAATACAACCTTGATTTGTAACATTTTCCAATTTTCATACTTTAAGCACTTTCATAAGCTGTTTGGTAATCAGCTCAAAAAAAAAACCTTAAATATTAAACAGTTGGTTGTGATAAGCTGATACAATCTTGCTCTAGCCCAATACTAGCTAAGAAATTATATTTGTTAGAATATTATGTGATAAGGTATTATAACAAGAGAATTTAAGTGACCCGAACAAGAGTTAATTTCTGTTTTACACAATATCTAAGATGGGGTAAGGATCTCTGCATTTCAAAGTTATCCTCACACCCAGACTAAGGATGGCTCTGCCATCATCAAGGCAAAGCTTCAAACCAACTCCAGAAATATCCTTCCAAACAATGAAGACAGAGAGGAGAAAACCAGTCAACCGTCCTCACAGTGATCAGAGATGCCCATCTCCTTTCCGCTCACATGCCTGACTTAATCACTTGGCCGCATCCAGCAGTAAAAGAGGCTGGCTGGAAAATGTTGCTTTTTGCAGCTACTTGGCCAGCTGGAACTTGGGAGTGTTCTATGAGAAGAGCCTGGAATCTGAGGAGAGTCAGTCTCTCTGCCACATAGCTTGACACAGAATGATAAAATGTCAGGAGACAGCTCAGAGGCAGTGTCTCAGAACCCTTGTGTATTGAATAGACACAACAATAATAGTATTTCCCACATGAAGTTCAGTAAAGCAAACTACTATGCATTGGGGCCTTAGAATAGTTCACAGTATAATGTAAGCATTTGTTTGAAAATAGATGTTAAAACCAGTAGACCCGGGAACTAATATACAGGAGCCTCACAAAATTGGCAAACAGATGATAATTTGAATTTTTTCCACTCCTACCTAATGCACAACGTTTTCACCAAATCATGTAGACTTCTTTGCTTCCCTATCCCATTGTGTCCTCAGCTTAACTAAAGTGCTTTCAAAAGAACAATCAAAGAGGGATATGGCAAAAGCCAAAAGAGGTATATTCCTATTTGCAATCCTGAATAATTTTAATAATGAAACTTAAATGACAGTTGAAACCTGTGGAAACAAAAAATAATTATATAATCTTGACTAAATGACATGTCATATAATCCCAGTTTATAAAATATATGCCAACCTGCAGCGATAATCTTGTGCTATAGAGATAGGAGTAGTGGTCAGATTGATGGGAGCTTTGTGAAAAGTTAGTGAAATACAGTATTTTGAATTACGAATTATAATCTGGATTCCTAGGACTTTCTTCTTTGCTCTGAGTAGGAATAACTCAAAATTAATTGTGCACATACATCAAACATAATTTTAAATATCAGTGAACAAAGTAGTTTTTTAAACAATTCATAGGTTTACATCTATCTTCCCCCTTATGAATTCCTCATAGACTTGTCTTTGAGCTATTTCTTGGGACCTCATTCATTCCTTTATGTAGTATACATTTACTTGCCACAATTCCAGACTTTGTCAATCAAAATTCAACTTCACTGGCAAAATAAGCACTTTACTTTTTTCCTGGCTAACTCTATTTTTTCCCCTGGACTTAATTGCTCTCTTTGACAATATTAGCGATTCCATCAAAAGCCCTATGGAAATAAAGGAGAACTAAAGAGACATTTGGGGATTTTTGGTTACGTTGTCCTCAGGCTTTCTCCTGATGGGTTTAAGAACAGAGCTAATAAGGTTGTATGCTTTGCCCTGAATAAACGCAGATCCCTCTATCCCTCTCTGTATGTGATTCTTGCTCATCATATTTAGAGTCATTTGAGTAGACATAGAGTAACTCTGAGGAATGAAGGCACATCAGAAGATGTTCTGCTTCCAGGTGTCATGAAGTAGCATTAATATAGAGAGAACTTAAAGTGTGAAAGGAGAAACGCAACTGGATTCCACACGCTATCACTGTGGTTAACTGGTCGAAAAATAAGAGATGGAGCGTTAAGAATAAAAACCAAAATGGTCAATAAATCACGGAATGTCAGAGAAAATACAGTCAGGACCTAATTATTCAAGCTCTCAACAAGGAGCTTGGTCCCATTTTTATTTAGGGTCTGGACTGTGACACAGAGCTGCTGGCGTTTGTGGGATTGTGAAGGAAAATCTGTGTCCCATAACAAACCCCTTTCTCTTATCTGTGTCTGAGACACAGGGTCATTTTCCTACTCTGTGTAGATGACAGATCAGTTGCGCATCCTACCCATGTGACAGGTATCTTGCTGCCTTGGTATTTCTGCCCAGCTATCTGAAGTTCCCTGCTGCTGCAGCACTCCACCCCATCTTCTCTCCACATGGTGGCAAATTTTACTTCTCCACCCTCCCATTTGCTCAGCTTTTGAAGTCTGTTTCCCAAGATTGCCATTTTGCTACCAGTTTACTCCCAAGCAGACAAAATAAATGTGGGGCTTGCTGGAAATTAGACTAGCATTCTTAGCAATGTGGTTGTGTTGTTATGCTCTAAGAATCAGAGCACATACCACTGGGTCATGCGTGTGGTTGGTAACCAGTACCTTCTGATATATGATTGTCATTTTTCTTCCTATTTTAATGCATATTAATCACACACTTATAATGTTACTAATATTTTCCTGCACTTTTATTATTATTATTATTACTATTATTATTAAACAGGAAACAGCATAATGCACCACCAGTAGCCCATCCTTCAGATTCATCAATTACCTTCATTCTTCTTTTACGTTATTAGTTGATGAATGCTTATCTTGTTTATAATGTCTTATAATGTTCAGCATGTTGTGAAGAATGATGAGTAAGATGTGTTGTGTATTTAGACCTCATTTGGGCATAGACACACAGAGGCAAACTTTCTGAGGTCAGTCTGTCCCACATTAGGCACTGCACTGGGTTATGCAAGGGGGCACGAAGTTATACTTTTACCCACTGAGGACAAGCCTTACTTTTTAGGGCTGACTTATGGGTCATACATGACCCAAGTTGGCTCCAAATCTCAGGGTTAAGATGGGCTTTCTACTGTATACTAATTCTTTGGGGTCACCTTAGGAATGTCATAGAGACTGTTGCTGTGATGATAAACATGCACATTGATCAGAGTCACAGACAAAGTTGCAAATAAGTCCTTTGTGCAGTTTAACTGAAGAGCTATTTGAATGCAGGCTTTTTTTCCTTCCTCCCCCAAGCCCTTCTTGACAACAGGACAAATGATAATCTGAAATCAAACACGACACTCTACCTGCAGGACCCAACTCTGACAGATGGAGCTATGTTTAAATAGCTTCATGTTGCCAATTCCAATAAAGGAAAAGTACACAAAAGCCCCAGTCTAATGGGAAAAGTGCTCTGAATTTGAAAGGGAGTCAGGTAAAGCATAATGGTAATGAAAATCATCCAACTCCTCAGAGTGAGCAACGCTTCCTCAGAGTTTGGCTGGAATAGTCATTGCTAGGGTGGCCAACTCAACACGGGCATGTGGCATAAAATTTGGGGATGCTAAGGAGCTTTCATTTAGCTTAGATGGGGCAGTAGGGAAACCTGCCAGATCGTTTGATCAGCATTGGGCTGGTTGTGTGCGCAACATCTGCTTTTGTTATCTGAGAATGAGGCACACTGGGGCTATGGGATTGCTCTAGGCTTAATGATTTTGGGGTTTTGTTAAATAAAGGCAATCAGATGACATTCCAGTGCAACATGAGGCCTCAAAAGACACAAGAAAATAAAACAACCTTTAACCTGAATTTTGGGTTCAGTTCCTGTGAGGCTGCAGTCATGTATCAAATTGAAAGAAATACAATATATTTCACAATTTTTTTGTAAAGCCTTTTGTCCTCAACCTGATTTGCATTGGTTCCAGTACCATCTGGAGAAAGTGTTAAATTTCATCTCTTTGGTCATGGATGGCAAAGAACCTTGCTTTATTGTTTGTGGCCATTTGAATGCACATCTTTCAGGAACTAGTCATATCAATTTCACACAACCACTGCCAGCCAGAACTCTAGGCAGAAATATCCTGGGTATTTCTCTAGTCTGGATTTGGCTTCATCCTAATGTAGCTTCAGTTACATTGTAGAGTCATGCTATAGTCCTATTAGTCTTCCAGCACATTGAATCCAGCAGCATTTATTGGTGAATACTACTTTCAAGATGTGTGGGAATCACTGATGTCACAAAGTTAAAAATATAGTCATTAAAGTCAAGGAGTTTTCCTATCCATTCTTTAACCTCAGCCTGTCAGGCCAGAGAGTATAATGACATTTGGTTTTCTGCCTTCTTAGTAATTTGATTATGGCAAACTAATTTTATTCTCTTTCTCTAGTGCTTCCAACCTCATGTGCTTCATAAACTTCAAAAACACAGACTCCTATGAAAAACAAAAATTTGAAAGCAACAAACATGAATACATCATTCTCCAAAAATATCTGAAGAATTTCTTTTTTCTTTTTTTCCTATAGTCTAGTGCTCTTTTATTTATTTTTATTTTTATTTCTTTTTCTAGGTACCAGGGATTGAACCCAGAGGCAATTAACCACCGAGCCACATCCCCAATCAGTTTTATGTTTTTGTTTGAGACAAGGTGTCACTAAGTGACAGGATCTCGATAAGTTGCTGAGGCTGACTTTGAACTTGCAATCCTCCTGCCTCAGTCTCTCAAGCTGCTGGGATTATAGGTGTGCACCACTGTGCCCAGCTAGAGGTCTTTTTCGTGTAAGTGATCAGGGTAGCCTGATAACACCAAAGCATGATTCGTACCATTTTCTTTATTTTGTTGTTATTGAGAGTTATCTAGTGATCTTGATTAGTTAAAAGAACACTAAAGAAAGGCACATGGACCTTTTCTGAAAAGTAAGGTGAGCTTGGACATTAATAACCTGTAGTGGATATCATAAATGCAGCATCTCCCTCCCAATCAGCTAAAAGCTGAGATAATGGACACCTTGACTGCAAACCACATTGCCAGTAACAAGATCGTAGTTATTAACTGGTTATCAATTAAGTGAAGCAAGCCCTTCTGTCCATCTTTGAGCATTATCATTTACTTTGTTTTATTTACTCAGAAGGAATCATTAGCAGTAAAATACTCATAAAATTTAAAATTAACCATGAATTAATTTTTTAACCTGATGCACAACAAAGGTTTGACTTCATTCTGTTGCATATGGATTTCTAGTTGTCTCAGTACCATTTGTTGAAATGACTGTCTTTTCACCATTGGATGGTCTTGGAAACTTTGTGAAAATCATTTGACCATATATTTAAAGATTTGTTTCTAGGTTCTATATTCCATTTCACTGGTCTTTATGTCTGTACGTATGCCAGGACCATACTGTTTTGATTACTGTAGATTTGTAGTAAGTTTGGAAATGTGAATTCTGCAGCCCTTTTATTTTTGCTTTGTTTTTGATGATTGGTTTGTCTATTAAAGGCCCTGGGATATTCTATATGCATTACAGTGTGAGTTTTGATTTTTACCATGAGAAAATGAGAGAGAGGGGGAAAAGAAAATCCCATAACATATCAGAAGTTTGAAAAGGATTCCATGGACTCTGTAGATAATTTAGGGTAGTATTGACATTGTAAGAATGTTACGTCTTTCAGTCCATGATCAGAGCATATGCTTTCTTGTATTTATGTCATTTTTAATTTTCACTTTACTTCACTGTTTAGCAAATATTTTCAAAAATATTTTGTAGTTTTTATTCTATAACTCTTTCACTCCCTTGGTTAATTCCTCATCATTTCATGTTTTTTGATGATGCTAGTATAAACATACTCTTTATAATCTTTTTTTTCAGATTGTTTATTAGTGTATGGAAATACAACTGATTTGTGCATGTTGATTTTGTTTTTTGCTACTTTATTGAATTCATTATCTCAAATATTTTGGTGAAATCTTTAGGTTTTTCTACACATAAAATTATATCATCTGTGAACAGAGATAATTTTTCTTCTTCCTTTTTAATTTATGCCTTTTATTCCTTTTCCAATGTCTCTGGCTGGAACATTAATACTATCCTGAACAGAAGTAGTGAAAGACATTTTTGTCTTGTTCTTGATTTTTTTTAAGAGAGAGAGGGATAGTGAGAGAGACAGAGTGAAAGAGAGTCAATTTTATTTAGTTTTTCATGTGATTTTTGTTGCTCTAATACTCCCTTGTGTACATGGTGCTGGGGTTCAAACCCGTGTCTTCACATATGCCAGGCAAATGCCTTAACCACTGAGTGGCTGCTCCACCTCCTTATTCCTGATCTTAAAGGAAAAATGTTTTTGTCTTTCAGCATGAAGTATATTTGCTATAGATTTTTCACGTGACTTTCATTATGTTGAGTTTGTTTCTATAGGGTGTTGAATTGTGTCAGATGATTTATTTGCATCCATTGAAATGATAATGTATTTTATTTTTCTCTCATTCTGTTAATGTATGCTACATTGATCAATTTTCCTATGCTGAACCATCTTTGCATTCCAGGAATTATTGCTACCTAATCATAGTGTGTAGTGCTTTTTATACACTGCTAAATTTGGTTTCTAGCATTTTGGTCTTCGCATTAATGTTCATTATGCATAGTATACTGTAGTTTTCTGGCAGTATCTTTTTCTGTTTTTTTCTATCCAGATAATGCAGGCTTCACAGAACCTCAGGAACTGGTTGCTCTTCTTCAATGTTTTTGAAAACTTTGAGAAGGATTGATATCATTTCTTTAAAAATATGTACAATTCAGCGTGAAATCACCAAGTACATTACTTTTCTTGGTTAAAAAGTTTTATTACTAATTCAATCTCCTTCAAATTATAGGTCCATTTAGATTTTTCTATTTCTTTAAAAATTAGACTTTACAGATTTTGCATTGCTGGGAACATGTCCATTTCATCTACTTTATTCAGTTTATGGCATATAATTTTTAAAGCACTCTCTTTTAATCTAGCCTTTTATATCTACAGAAACTTAATTTGTGGCTTAATATATGATCTATCTTGGAAAAGGGTTCATGTGCACTTTTGAAGAATGTGCATGGTATTATTTTTGAGTATTCCATACATGTTTTACCCCCAATTAGCTTATTGCTTTGTTAATCTTCTATTTCCTTACTCATTATCAGTCTGATTTCTCTATCCTTTATTAAGAATGGGATATTGAAGTGACCAACTATTATTTTAGTATTATCTATTTCTCCCTTCCTTTCTCTTAGTTTTTGCTTAATATATTTTGGTGGTTTGACATTGGATGCATAATTGTTTACAAATGTTACATTTCTAGCTGTTTACTAATATATGATGACCTTCGTCTCTTATAATTTTTGATTCAATGTTTATTTTGTCTCATATTAGGATAATGCCAGCTATCTTTTGATTAATATTTGCATAACATATCTTTTTCCATCCTTTCATTTTCAATTTGTTTGTATCTGTAGACAACATAGAGTTGAATCATGTATTTAAGCCAATTATACCAATCTCTGTCTCTTAATTAGGGATTTTAATGCACTTGGATTTAAAGTATTTCCTAATAATGAGAAGAAAATTCTCATGTATCCTTTTTGTTTCACTTTTATTTATTTTTTAAAAAATTTCATTAATATTCATTTCATATGTGGAATTTAACTTTGGGATATAATTAGTACAAAATAACTAATTTCATACCATTTATTGTATGCACTGATTGTTTGCATTGAGGATCCCCTACTAGCTCAGGGGGAGCTGAAAATTCTTAAGGGATATTAACAGAGCTCAGGTTAGAGACTGGACTTCTGAACTCAACTTTTCCAACTTTGCTTCATCTCAAGTAAGGGACATGACCAAATCCTCAATCCTACAACAAAGAAAGATCCAAAGAGAAACATACGGATAGAAATCTCAGGCCAAGAATTCACTTCAATTTAAGGAGTGCAAAGAAGCCTGAACAAACCCCCATCCCACACCCATGTGAGCCCAGGACTCCTGTCCTGCCACATCAGAGGCACGGGTATCCTCCAAGGACCTCACAACCAAACACCACCCAGCTATAATACACACCTGCCAGGTCCAGATTGATTGGGTCCATCCCATCACCAAGGAGTCCAGATTCCAGCACAGCACATAGGTTGGTCCATTCTGGCCTCCCCCACTTCTCTGGTCCCTAGTACCCTGCACACATTCCTACTGCTAAGTTTCAACAAAGCAGCAGGCTGCCCGTCAACCTCACCAGGTGCCACATCTGAGTACTGGAATTTAGATCCAAAAGGTGCAACAAAATTAGGCTCCATGCAGTCATAGCATTCTGGAAGATAAAGGTCACCAGAGTGGTGGTGTCTGACCCAACTCTTGATGTGTAAGGAAGAAGTACCCAGGGACTCGTGTAGCATCCACACAGGGAACTTCAATTCAAAGATCCAGAAGAAGCTCTTCAAATATGAAGAATCAAGCTAGAAGAGGTTCACCTCAAACCCACAACTCCCCTAGCAAGGACCAGGAGGAAAATCTAGAACAAATTAACAATGATCTGACAACCAAAAGGAGCAATGAACTAAAGGAAGATTTAACAAAAGGACTAAATGAGAAAACTCAAGAATTGAGAAGCTCTGTTATCAAAGAAATAGACATACTCAAAAAGGAAGTAACAGAGCTAAAATTTGCAGTCAATAACATGAGAGGAACCATGGAAGAATTTAATAAAAGACTACCTTCTGTAGAAAATAGAACCTCTGCTATTGAAGAAAGAACTTCTGACAATGAGGACAGGCTGAGCAAGCTTGAGCACACAAATGACAAAAAATAAAAACAACTAAAAGAACATAATCAGAATTTTAAAATATCTGAGATGAAATGAGAAGAAGCAATATAAGAGTAATTGGGATACAAGAAGAAACAAAACACAAACCAAAGAATGGCATGAGGAGCATTTTCAAGGAAATTGTTAAAGAAAAATTTTCCCATACAAAAATAGAGTCAGGTATGCTCATCCACGAAACTCACAGGACACCCAATAGGCCTAATCAAATGAGAAACTCACCAAGATACATCATATTCAAAATGTACAACAGAGATATCAAAGAAAGAATATTAAAATCAGTAAGAGAGAAATGCCAAATCACATTCAGAGGCAAAACAATAAGAATTACCTCTGACTTTTCAGCTCAGACTCTGGAAGCAAGAAGGTCAAGGAAGGAAATCTTTCTTTGTCTGAATGACCACAACATGCAGCCAAGATTACTATACCCAGCAAAACTCAATTTCATATCTGAGGGGGATTTTTCATGATAGGATCAAACTGTTAGCATTCATGAACAGAAAACCAGCCTTACAAAGAGTCCTCACAGATATACTCCAGATGGAAAAACAAGCAAAAGCTACTCAAAACACTCTAACACAGGAAATTCAATAAAGGTACATCCTATCAATACTCAACTAAGACAGCACAGAACTTACTAATAATATGCAAAGACTATGAACCACCACACTTGTATTGTAACACTAAATGTAAATGGTCTAAATACTCCACTCTAAAGACACAGATTAACAGATTGGATCAAGAAACAAAATCCAACAATGTGCTGCTTACAAGAGTCCCATCTAACAGCCAATGACATCCACATATTAAGGCTGAAAGGACAAAAAAATCTACCATGAATATGGCCCAAGAAAGCAAGCCAGCATTGCAATACTTATATCCAACAAAGTAGATTTCAAAAAGAAAAAAAAACTAATCAGAAGAGTTAAAGAAGGCTACAACATAGTAGTAAAGGGAACACTACATCAGGAAGATATAACCATAGTAAATATATACTCTCCAAATAACAGTGCTCCCAACTATGTGAATAAATTACTTCATGACATAAAGCTACTTGTGGACCGCAGCACAATAATACTGGGAAACTTCAACACTCCTCTGTCACAAATAGACAGATCATCAAAACAAAAATTCAATGAAGATATCTCCAGCCTAAATAACTCCATAAATCAAATCAACTTAACAGACATACATAGAATATTCCACCCCAAATCCATGGAATACACCTTCTTCTCAGAAGCACATGGATCCTTCTCCAAAATAGACCATATCCTGGTTCATAAAGGAAAACTCAGCAAATATAAAAAAGTAGATATTATTCTGTGTACCCTATCAGAACACAACACTGTGACCCTAGCAGTTAACAGCAAAAATCATATCAGAAAACACACATATACATGGAGATGGAATAATACCCTATTAAATGAAGAATAGATCCAAGAACACATGAGAGCAGAAATCAAGAAATTCTTTGAAGAGAATGAGAATGAAGACACAACATATCGAAACCTCTGGGACAGCATGAAAGCATTCCTGAGGGAAAAATTTATAGCACTGAGTGCTCACGTTAAAAATGAAGGGAGAGCTAAAAAAAATCAGTTTATGCTCCTTCTCAAAACCCCAAAGCCAGCAGAAGATGAAATAATCAAGATCATAGCTGAAATCAATGAAATAGAGAACAAAAAAAGGAAAGAAATGATGAAATAAAGAGCTGGTACTTTGAAAAAACTAAATGAAATTTCTTTTTAAATCAATAGAAAAATCAATGAAAAGGGAGTGATAACCACTGACCCCATGGAAATCCAACAAATTGTAAGATCATATTTCAGAAAACTGTACTCCTGTAAATTAGATAATCTGGAAGACATGGACAAATTTCTAGACACATAAAACATCCCTCAATTGATACAGAATGATAATGAATTCCTAAATAGCCCAATAACAGGCACTGAAATCCATACAGCATTTAAAAGTCCACCACAGGACCTGATGATTTCCCTGCTGAGTTTTACCACACTTAGGATAAGGAGCTAAAACCTCTCCTTATTAAGCTCTTCTAAGAAATTGAAAAAGAGGGAACTCTCCCAAACACTTTTTATGAACCAACCATAACTCTGATACCTAAACCCAACATGGACACATCAAAAAAAGAAAACTATCCCTGATGAACGTGGATGCAAAAATCCTTAATAAAGCAGTAGCAAATTGTATTTAAAAACACATTAAGAAGATAAATCTGATCAAGTAGGCTTCATTCCAGATATGTAGGGCTGGTTCACCATATGCAAATCAATTAATGTAATTCATCACTTAAACAGAATTAAGGACAAAAACCATATGATCATTTCAATTGATGCAGAAAAGGCATTTGATAAAACTCAGCACCCATTTATGCTCAAAACTCTAGAGAAGATAAGGATCAAAGGAACTTATCTAAACTATGGAAAGACTATATATGCCCAACCCTCAGCTAGTATAATACTAAATGGAGAAAAGCTGAAAGCATTTCCACTAAACTAAGAAACAAGAGAAGGCTGTCTGCTTTCATCACTTTTATTCAATGGAGTTCTTGAGATCCTAGACAGAGCAATCAGGCAAGAGAAGGAAATCAAAAGGGTAATAGGAAGAGAGAAAGTCCAATTATCCCTTTCTACTGATGATATGATCCTTTATCAGGAAGATCCAAAAAACTCCACCAGAAAACTGCTTGACCTTATAAGCAGATTCAGCAAAGTGGCAGGCTACAAGATCAACACTCATAAATCAATTACTTTCCTATACACCAATAATGATAGGGCAGAAGAAAAAAATCACAAAATTTGTCCCATTCAAAATGTCCTCAAAAAGAATAAAATACTTGGGAACTAATCCTAATAAGGGAAGTCAAAGACTACTACAATGAAAATTATCGGACACTGAAGAATGAAATCCAAGATGGCCTGAGAATATAGAAAGAAGTCCATGCTCTTGGATAGGCAGAATTTATATAATAAAAATGACCATTATGCCAAAAGCACTTTATAGATTCAATGCAATCCCCACCAATATCATTCTTTACAAATATTGAGAAAGCAATTCTCAAATTCATTTGGAATAATTAAAAAAACCCAGAATAACCAAAACATTACTAAGCAAGAAAGATGAAACAGGTGGTTTTTCAATATCAGATTTAAAACTATACTACAGAGCTGTAGTAACAAAAACAGCATGGTACTGGTATCAAGATAGGAATGAAGACCAATAAAATAGAATAGAAGACCCAGAAACAAACCCATAAATCTTTAAACATCTAATCTTTCACAGATTATAGCATGGAGTAGAGACAACCTATTCAACAAATGGTGCTGGACAAACTGGACAGCCATTTGCAGAAAGTTGAAATTAGATCCTTATCTTCCACCATGCACTAAAATAAAATCAAAATATATCAAGGAACTAGGAATTAAACCAGCTACCTTGAAACTGATGGAAGACAAATTAGGTCCAACACTCAGCATTTGGGAGTAGGTAAAGACTTTCTCAACATGTCTCCTAAAGTGAAGGAAGTAAAGTCAAAAATCAGTGAATGGGATGTCATAAAGTTAAAAAGCTTTTGTACCACCAAGGAAATAATCAAAATTGTCAAGAGGCTTCCTACAGAATGGGAGAGAATCAAGGCCTGTGAATCTTCTGACAGGGGACTAATATCAAGAATTTACAAAGTCCTCAAAAACTTGCAACCTCAAAAGCATAAACAAGGGGTTAAGGATTTAGCTCAGTGGCAGAGCACTTGCCGAGCATGCACAAGGCCCGGAGTTTGGTCCTCAGCCCTGAAAAAAAACAAAACACAAACAATCCAATCAACAAATGGGCCAAAGAGCAACATAGAAACTTCTCAACAGAGGACATTGATCAAGCCAATGAATACATGAAAAAGTGCTCTAAATCACTAGTAATCACAGAAATGCAAATGAAAACTACATTAAGATTTCATCTCACTCAAGTCAAATTGGCAAAAATGAAGAATATAAACAAAAATAGATGTGAAGAGATAAGAACACTAGCACACAGTTGGTGTAACTACAGACTAGTACAACCCCCTCTAGAAAGCAGTGTGGAGCATCTTCAAAAAATTAAGAGATGGACCCACCAAATGATCCAGCTACCCCTCTTCTGGGCATTTTTTTCCAGTGGAGTTAGAATCAGCACATTACCGTGGCACAGGAAAAAATCTATGTTCATAGTACCTCACTTTATGATAGCTAAATTATGGAACCAACCCAGATGCCCCTCACTAGATGAATGGATCCAAAAACTGTGGTGTGTATATATATATATATATATATATAATGTTCAGTGTGTCTTTGTTTTTACTTGCAGATATCCCTGCAAGTATTTCTTGCAGGTAGGTAAGGGTAAAAAATTGCCTCCACTTTTATCTGCAAATGTCTATTTCTTCCTCCCTTTTGAGGGTAAGCCAGGCTATCGTGTTCTTGGTTGACAGAATTTTGCCCTTACAATTTGAGTTTATCAGCCCAGTGCCTTCTGGCCTCCAAATTCCTAATTGGAAATCTGCTGATGACCTTATTAAGGATCTCTGATATGTGACACATTTCGTCTCTCTTGCTGCTTTCAGGATCTTCCCTTGGTCTTTTAAACATGAATTATAATGTATCTTGATGTAGGTCTCTTTTGTGCTCATCTTTAGTTGGAGTTTGATGAACATTCCGGATGTTTATATTCATGTAGTTCATCAAATTTGGGAAGTTTTCAATAATTATTTCTTCAAATTTTCTCTGTCTGCTTTCTTTTCTCTACCACTGTTGGAGCTCCTCAATGCTTAGCTGGTCTGCTTGATGATATTACACAGTCACTTAGTCTCTGTTTGCTTTTGTTCAATATTTTTTTTCTCTGTTCCTCAGACTCTGTAATTTCCATCCTGTCTTACAATTTATTAATGTTTTCCTTCTGCTGGATCAAATCTGCCATTCGGTCCCTCTGGTGAGCTTTCATTCCGGTTATACTTGTCATCTCCAGAATCTTTATTTCTTTTTTGTACTATTTACTGATTTATTGATATTTCCATTTTATTCATATATCAAATTCTGGACTTTCTCCACCTTTTTTTTAATCCTTTGAGCTTCTCTAATACAGTTGTTTCAAAACCTTTACCTAGTAGATCTGTCGTCAGGCTTTTATTAGAAGTGAAGGCTGTTTATACTTTTTCTTTGAACAGGACACATTTTCCTGTTTCTTTGTATGCTTTATTATTTTTTTATATTATTGTTAAAATTGAACATCTAAATCTAGTAATGTTATAATTCAGAAAATTTGTATCACCCCCTTCCATGGAGTTTTCTTCTGTTTATCATTGGTTTTTATTCATTCCTTCTGTGAATTGTCTCTGTGCCGAGGATGAGTCTGGGATGTAAACCTCAGGTCTTGTCAGATCTTTCCTGGGCTTCTGCCTGGGCATGAGTGACTGCTTTCTAAATTTCCTTATAAATGTAATGCTTTTGAATGCCTCAGTATTTAATATCTCCCCAAAAGGGTAAAAAAAAAAAAACAGAAAACTGAAGGAAGATAGGATGCTGGCCTTCTAAATCCATGGAAATCATTTCATCCATAGAGGAAGGAGATCTAAGCCATATGTGGAAAGGTACAACACAAGCTTGCCTCCTGTCTCTTGGTAGCTCTGAAATCTGAAATAGCAATTAACAATCAGAACCTATATCCCTAATATTTGGATGAGAAGTCCTATTTTCCCATCCTGATTCCTATAAGTTATTTGCAAGTTGAATCAGGAACATGTACACAGCTGCCCACCCCAGGGCTTGAGGGTAAGCTTGGTTGCTGCTATTGTGCTTAGGGTTAAAAGTGACTGAAATTACCCACAATTTATCTGTTTAACTTCCCATTCCAAGTTGCAAGTCTTCGATAGATTCCAGAATTCTGAAATCATCATACTAGACAGATTCTGCCAGTGCAGTTGTCTAAGTGCAGAGACAGATTCCCAATAACTCCTGCTCTACCATCTTCCCAGAATCCCTTTCAGTAGGTTTAGAAGTGGAACTATCTTCTTATATATTTCACAGATTAATGACAGCTTTTCTCTTTGTGCAGATGTTTTGGCTATGTGTGACCATCTAATGCAGTTATATTGAACACTGTCTCATCAGTTACCTTCTAGTTAAATCTAAGGCCAAAATGGGCAATCCTAGTTTCTCTGACTGGGACAGAAGTCACAGCAGTTATATACTTGTATTAGATGCCGCAATTTTCACAAGTGATTGTCAGTCCAAATGCATCTAAGCTGACTATTAAACTCAACATTTCATTCTTAACTGGCATTGAATATTTTAATGTTCATACCAACACAGTAAGTTGATTTTCCATGCAAATTTCAATTCAACAGGTCTGGGATAAGTCAAGATTTGAATTTTCTAACAAGCTCCAAAACACCTTTTTGATTCTTTTGTCTACTTTCAATATCAAGGGTAGAGACTACATATGTTGGGGTTATAGATTGGAGAACAATTTCCAACACATGGTCAGTCAACTCCTGTTAGGTAGAGAAATGGAGAAATGAATGAATTATACCTTAGAAAAATCTCAGTAAATGTTATTTATCTCAGCTGAGCTTTTGAAATGTTGTTTTGTATTATACAATGTTTCAGCTTATGTTAGTATAATTTCTCATTTAATCCCCACAGCAACCCTGAGAAAATGCTATACTTATTAGATTCTATATGAAATGGAAGTTCAAATCATTTAAATAAGTTGTCCGTAGTCCCTTCATTCAAACAACAGAGCCAAATTTGTAGACAAAGATACTGTAATTTGTTCTGCCTTTTACTTTTGATTTTGTTTTTCTTTCTTATTCTTAGTTCCCTTTTCCACTGTTTTTCTTAGCTACTTTAAGCATATTTTTGTTATTGCATTGCCTGAACTCATTATCTCATGCAAAACATTTTATTTTCTCTATACTTTAAATCTCTTTATGATAGAGAAATAACCTAAATACAAAAAAATAAAACGTGAGCAAAGAACAAATTGTAATTAAGAAAGCACAAGGGTACCCAGAGTCATTCTGAAAGTGTTGATAATTCATCTTACAGACATATCCCTCTATGTTTATGCTTATCTTTTTTCTGGAAATTATAGAATACAATTCCTTGTGTTTGTGTTTGTTTTGGAATTACCTTTTTAAAAATTAACCATGCATTTTAATAATCTAACCATAGTGATGAATACACTTCCAACATGTTATTCTTTTTTTTCTTTTTTTTTAAAGAGAGAGGGACAGTGAGAGAGAGAGAAAGAGAGAGAATCAATTTTTTTTTTATTTTTTCACATAGTTTTCGTTGCTCAGACACTTAGTTATGTACGTGGGTGCTGGGATTAAACCCATGTACCTGCGCATGCCAGGCAAGCACCATAACCACCGAGCCACTGTTCCAATCCCCCAGCATGTTATTCTTAATCACTACAGGACACTAGTTTAAATGAGTAGAGACCAACATACTTGACTTGCCTATTATTCTTGAATATTTAGATTGCTTCTTTGTTTATATTTTGATTTTTTTAAATTTACTTAACATCACAGCCAATAACATCCTTACACATTTTTGAACTAATTTTTTCCTGATTCTTACTTACAGAAGTAACACTTTGAAACACTCTTATTGTGAAGTCTTCATTTAAGGCAGATAAAACAACTCCCCCTTTGACTCCTGCCTGCATTCCACTCATCTCTCTGAAGGGTCCTCTTGGTTTGGTGTGTTTTCTTCAAGACCTTTGCACATTGACACAGTCAAATGTAGAGTGAGTGCTTCTATGATTTCATTTTACATGAATGGGAGCATCACCCATGTTCGTTTTTAAAATTGTGCTTCAGGGGAAATATTTCTCCAAAGAAAGAGTGTTAGAGTAGATCTTCTAAAACTCTGCTTTCCTCGGATACTCCCTTTCCACACCATGCTTGACTCTCCACACCCCCTTCAAAGACAACCACATTTAAGAGTCTGTCTGTATCACTCACTGGTGACCTTTTCCAGAGCTTGTGTACACGTAGACAAGGGATGCACACACCCAGAATGAGTACTCCTCTGTGTGAACATAGTGTCTTTTTTGAAAAAACAAATCTGCATGTTGCCTTTTGAAATGAATATTTCTTAGGAAGAATCTAGAACAAAAATTTTCAACTTCAGAACTATAGAGAGTTTGGGCCAGAGAATTCTTTGTGCTGGAGCAGGAGGTTTGGAAGCATCCTTGATCCCTAGCCACTAGATACCATTAACACATCTCCCCTCTCTCTGCCACTACAGCTGTGACAACCAGAACTGTCCCCGGGAAATGCCAAATATCCCCTGGAGAACAAAATTGCTCCTGGCACATCAATTTTTATTTTATTTTTTGTAGGAGGTGGTGTGTTACCAGGAATCGAACCCCAGCAGTGTTTAACCATTGAGCAACATCCCAAGACCTTTTTAGTTTTCATTTTAAGGCAGGGTCTCCCTAAATTGCTTAGGGCCTCACTAAATTGCTAAGGCTGTCTTTGAACTTGCAGTCCTCCAGTCTGAGCCTCCAGGGTTGCTGGGATTACAGGTGAGAGCCACCACAACCGGCTCTGACACATTCCTTTTTAGTACTCCATTATATTTCAAATCATTCATCATATTTTTATATAATAAATCATGTTGCAATGAGTATTCTTTTTAAGAGAACAATTCTCTTCAGTTGTAACATCATAATAATAAAGAAAAGTTTCTGGATCCATTCTACTTGAGTTCAAATCCTAGATCCAAATTTGTATAATGGGGATCTTTTTTTTTCACATTTATTAGAAGTATATAGCGATACAGGATACAGATGAGGGGGAAACATTGTCAAAACAGTAGCAATCAATGTGTATAAACTTTGTTAACCAGGGGTGATGCCAACGCATAGATAAACTACTATGGGTTTCATCTATTGCAGTTTCCCCCAGAAGAACTCATGTGTTAAATGGGTATCTAGTGTA
>PVKS010019809.1:0-37814 GCA_004027875.1 Aplodontia rufa
ACAGAGTCCAGACTGTGTCACGTCTCAGTGTGTTTTTGTTACTTCATTTCTGAGAATTACAGAAGTTTCAAGAGGTTGCTTTTGTACCATGTACTGTACCCCTCCCTGGTCTCAGACAGTAGGAGAAAATTCATCTGCCTCAGAATATTTCTCTTGTATCTCTTCTGCCAGGTAACTCATTCCTACTGACAAACACGGTAAGACAAATGCAAACTTGGGATTTGAACTCAGGCAGGAGGTACAGGTGAACTGCAAGTCCAACCCTTGCTCACTTTACATCCTTTTTAATATAGGAAAAGGATTCAGGGAAGGACTAATATGAGGCCTTTGGGAAGGGACAAATGTGGATGCCTTCAAAATCAGACAAAAGTTCCTTAGCACAAACCTGCATGTGACCACTGAGGTATCAATGGTTGAAAAAGGACAGTGCTGAGATGTCTATGGGAATTTTATCAGAAATTTCCTTTCAAATGACCCAACCTCAGGTTCATACATTTACATGTTATATTCACTCCATCATACTAAGGATTTCTCCATTTCTCCTTCCTTTTATTTATTTACTCATATAATAATCTCCTCTTCTCTATGCATCTTTCCTATTCTCTGACTGCACCCTTATTTTTACATAAACCATTCTCAGATTTACTGCTTTGCACTTTAATTGGTTAAATACACATACTTTGAGACAACCTGTTTTAACTCTGTAATGATAGACCAGTATCTAGAAAACAGAAAATTCAGATGTCATGAAAACAAAGCACTTTCATAACTGAATTGCTCATCCAAACTCCATGGATGACCATGCTTTCAGCCCTTCAGAGACCTGCACCTGCTCATATATACTATGTATTATCATTAAAAACACACACTCTCTCTCTCTCGCGCACACACACACACTCACTGCCATCCCCCTTTTGCCAGTACAACCTTAATCTCCAGATATATCAGAATATAACATAATCCCAGAATCACATCAGCCCTACCACAATCTCATTTTCCACACAGGTGTACCAAGTACATACCTTAGGTGACAAAATACAGAGAATTCTGAAATTTCACAGATATATGTAGCCCCCATTTCACATATCCACACACGGGGACATTTTGGTCATCTGATCTCCTTTTATTTGAAAATTTTGCCTAGAAATCAATGAATTACATCAAGTTGTTTCCCTTAGGCCCTTTGGAATGCCTCTAATAAAGGATCTGGAAGAATTGGAAGTATTTCTCATGCTTTGCATATACCAAGTTCCTATTTACTTGACTAAAAAGTTGTGCACATCCTCAATGTATATTAAAAGGGAAAGAGTCGTGAAAGTTTACTACATGCATGTTTAAACAAAAAGGGGTGTGGCTGTCTTGAGTGTTACAAGAGGAGGAGGACAGACCCCTGCAGAAAGGCAAAAATACAAACAGTTGCCTTTCCTAAGATGATCTCTTCAGAAGAAAATCTTTCTAACTTATCCACCAAAAAATTCCCATCCAAAAGTGATCTCAGCTTTAATGATGTAATCCAAGAGATAACAGAGGACACTGACAGCCCAGCAGAGCTTCTGACTATGGAGCAGAGTTCTAGAACCAGAACACCAGAATGGTTTGTGGCTCATAACTGTGGCTATACATGCATGAGCTGCTGCCACATCTTCTCCACCTTTGACGTTCTTCAGCATCATGTGCATTATGGTGTTAAGAAGGGCATTAGCTGACATCCTTTCTGTCTTGCTTTTCACTGGCTAAGAAGCTAGAACAGGAAAGACTAAGAGAGCTGGACAGAAAAAGAAAAAAAATGGTACAACATGAGGTCATACTCATATAAATAAACAGTTCCTTCAGTACCACCATCAACAGTACCACAACCATAATGGTCAACAGTACCAGCACCATATCCATCACTACCACCACAACCATCATCATCAGTAACACCACTATCAACAGCACCATCACAACCACCATGACCACCATAACTATCAATGCTGGCAACAGCACCATCACCACCAACACGATCACCATAACTATTGCCATTGACAACAGCACCACCAACAACCACCACCATAACCACTGTCAGCAGAACCACCAAGAGCATCAGAACCATTGCCAACCCGACCAGCACTACTACAACCATCAACAAAAGCAACAATACTACCAGGAGTATCAGAGAACACCTTTTAGTAATATTCTGAGAAGGAAAGAGAAGATAGTAAACCATACCAAGCAAAAGACCAAAAATGTCTGAGGCAAACTAAAGAGCAATGAACAACAATATCTCATCTTCACCACTGGAGAAGACTCATTTGAACTGAAAAGTGCTCTGGCCTAGACTATGAGAGATGAGATCCCCAGGGGTAGGTGTCCCCAAAATTTGGGAATGAGGGTTATGAGACAACATGTGACCAGTAGCAAAAAAAAAAAAAAAATCAGGAGAAATACCTTCCAAGAAGAGAATTTTCCTTGAAAAGAAATTATACATGAAGTGAATACTTGATTTGCCGCGTTTGACCGGTGAAGTGGCAATAACGACACGCACACACTTGTTGCTTGCTTGCAGAGATCTCTCGTGCTCTCTTTATTCAGGAAGTTGCACTGCTTATATAGCGAAGGTAACCCAATCAGCAGGTTGTTGCTACGAGGAAGAAAACTCTGCTGCCGGCTCCTATTGGTTATCCCTAGGTGGTCAGATATTGCAAGCATACGAACCAGGAACAGCACAAGGTCAGCTGACTTGGTTTGGCCAGCTGCCAGCCGCCATCTTAAAGCTGCCTGCGTGGCGTGGGCCCCGGGTGCCGCCTGCCACATTGATTGATGACAAAGTAAGGAGAAAGTGTCCTACCCCTGCTTCATGAAGCAGGAACAAAAACCTGTGTAGTAGATCAGCAGAACAGAAGAGGCTGAGCCCACTGTCTCTAGATCAACCAAGGGTCATGAGAGTCAGAGCCCCTCTAGGTTCCTTCCAAGAGGCACAGGACAAGAAAGAGAGAGCCTGTGTCCCTGAGGAAGGTTGATGTGCAGGCCCATTATGGTTGTGATTGAAATTCCTGGTCTTTTTTTTTGTGATTTTCATCTCTGTGAAGAGACAGTATAGGAGTTTCACCCACTCAAAGGCCTGCAAAGAGTGAAATTGTGCTTTCTTCCCCCTAGGAAAAGTGTTTTAAGCCAGGAATAAAGGCCGTAACCTCAAAGATATCAAATGTCAATGGGGAAAGGGAGTGGTAGAGGCTGCCCTTCTGTCCTAGAAAACTTCTGACAACTTTGCTCATGGTTTTCTTCTTAGAGATCCATCATATCCTTTTATACAAATTCATAATTCCCACATCTGATTCTTTCTTTTTTGTTCCATCATGGAATGTTTGAGTCTAAATGACCAGCAGAGAGGAGATAAACATGAACAAAACTGCAAAGACTTTGCTAATCCAGGTTCATACTACAATAACAGAGTATGTCATTTTTAGTCAATGGATAAATCAAAGACTTGTCTTCACAATTTCAAAAGTCACAGAATAAAAACAGAAATTGTCCTAATCTGATAAGAGATGTTGAGATTAGCTAAAGATTTATCACTACAACAAGAATTGCTTTCCTCCCTGAATAAAGACTATTCTGTATTTTGTTTATCTCACAGCAACTAATCACATGGATGATACAAGGAAGGAGTTTCTCTCTTCACCAGGCTATCAGCATTTAAATTCTTTCTGACGATTCTAAATAACAATAATTTTTATCACCCTATTTTACAGTACAATGTACCAATCTCACTTTACTAAAATACTTTTGAGCAATTTTCTTTTATAATGAGAATTATAACTTTTAAAGTAGAACTGTTTGTTATTGAATGGACCTGCTATGTCTGATATCCTCTATATTTCAAAGTCAAAGTCAGAAATAAAGGATATTCCAATGAAACACCAAATTCTAATGTTCTCCACATTTATAGGAAAGAAAGCTTTTCAGATAATAGCTCAATTATTCTGGAGTGAAAGTTACCAGTGTAACTTATGTAACAGTTACAAGTAACAGATAATCCTCTCAGCAATCAGATATTGATTACTCATACTAAGAAAAGACAGGGAAAAAGGAACTATAGACTATAACCTGTTTCCTTTCTTTATTCTTTTAGCATTGTCATTCTCATGTTAAATAAAGCCATTACTCTGTCCCTCTTGAATGTAAGTACACTAATTGCTCTAATGCTTCTCAAAATATGTGCAATGCAAGTAAAATTTAAAACATTAAACAAATAATGCATTCTACCTCAACATCACTTTCACCTAGAAGCTGCAGCCATTTCATCTGTGGAAGAGACTGAATACCATTTCAGGAAGAAAGATAAAGTAGCCTTATGGGTAGTCCACACCACATTTGAAGAGTCAGATAGAGTCTACTTTCCAAATTTATTCTACCCACAAAGATTCATACTTCCCACAAATATTTTATATACCTAGATTTTGAAAAGCAGTTAGAATATAATCTTAATGTAGATAAGTACCATGTATGTTAGTATACTTGGCATTTTTTGAATGATGCTTAATGCAAAATAATAATCACCTATTTGATTCTTCCTTTCATCTTCTAGAAACTTACTCAGATTATTCTACTCCACAGTGTACATTTAGGGCTGAACCAAGGCCACAGACATACAGCAGAAGTCTCAGACTGAGAACATATCTTCCATGCCTCCTCTGCAGACAAGCTTATTTAGAGAGATATGGGATAGAGAAGAGGTGGAGCTGAATAATTAACAGCGTCTTTCTCAGTTCCTAGAGAACCCTCAAAGAATTCTTATCTTTAACTAGATAGCTAGCAATCATTTATCCATATTTACATATACACCTCTGTCCCTGTATGCTCCAGATACACATATGTATATCTTTATACACAGACACAACTACACACAAATATATATATGTGTGTGTGTGTGTATATGTATGTATGTATATACACATATGTGAAGCCTCCTCTAAAGAAGTAAAGAACACAACCAGTTTTCTTTCCTGAAAAGTTCCCCACAAATGTAATTTTCTCTCATGGCTCTACTAAAGAACTCCAATGGATAGAGACAGTGAGTTCAGCAGCATGGACAGCATATCCCAAGAGGAAAGAGAGGAGGTTGAGGGCCTGGCAGAGCTCTAACCTCTGGAAGGGAGTTACAGGGACAAAACACTAGAATGACTTGTGGCCACAGACACTGGCTTTGGGTGCATGGATTGTTGCTGAACAGTTTCCAGCTTGGAGATTCTTCAGGATCATGTAGAACATGGGGTCAAAGAAGGCTTCAGGTGCCAGGCTCCATATTGCCTTCATCTTCCTAAGGATAAAAGGAAAAGTGTTAGAAGAGGAAAATTAAGAACCGAATAAGGAAAAATATTTGTACATGAGGATGTACTCATGTGACTAAACAGACTTCTTTTGGCCTTTAAAAAGAAGAAGTAAATTGGTCTTCAACACCACTAAGAGAACTTCAACTCATCTAAGCTGACATTGTTCACAAATCCCACTACCACCTTCACTACCACCACCACCACCACCACCATAACATCACCATACCACCAACAGAAAGAGCACCCCTTTTAGTAATGTTCTACAGAAAGAAAGAAAGAGAGAGAGAGAGAGAGAGAGAGAGAGAGAGAATAGATCACATCAAGCAAAAGAGCAAAAAGTTTCTTCAGGCAAACTAAAGAGCAATGAAAACCAGTGAATCACCTTTAACAGTACAGTTGAGGAAAGGAGACTCATTTGAAATGGAAGCTGTTGTAGTCTGAACTACAGAAGAGCTTAGGCTCCAAGGGGTAGGTTTATACCACCAAAATTTGAGATTTAGGGTTCTGAGAAAAGGTATGATCTATAGCAGGAAACTTGTCCAGAAATACCTCCTACAGTGAGTAATTTCCTTCAAAAGAATACATACAATAAGTATACACTTCACTGAAAACAAAGTAAGGATGATGCATCCTGCACATAACTTCTGAGGAGACAGGAATAAAAAAGACCTGTCAAATAGTTCAGCAAGACAGAGGAGGCTAGGCCCACAATCCCAAGACAATCCAAGGGACATGACAGTCACAGGCCCGCTAGTTTTGTTACTTGTCCTGGGATATTTCCAAAATCCACAGAACAAGAGACAACTTTGTCCCTAAGGAAGGGTTGATGTGCAGGCTCATCATGATTGTGACTGAAATTCCTGGTCTCCTTTTTGTGATTTTCATCCCTTTATTTCTCACAACTTCTCCTATGGTTTTCTTCCGGGAGGTCCTTCATAACCTTTTATGAAATTTCATAATTTTCACATTTTTTTATTTTTGTTCTACTACCAAGTGTTTGGTTCCAAGTGACCAGCACAGAGGAGATAAACATGGAAAAAATGCAAAGCCTTTGCAAAGCCACGTTCACACTATATAATGAGTGCACTTTTTTTCTTAGTGGATAAATTAAGGAAAAAGTCATAGAATGAAAATTGGAAATTGTCCAGAATTTTCTAATCTGGCAGGAAATTCTGAAATTGGCTGAGGACATTTCACTATAATAAGGAAAGCTTCCTTCCTCATTGAGTGGATTTCCTTGTGTTTAGCTTTTCTAACAGCAGCATAGGGCCACAGGCCTGAAGATCTGAAATGATCACATCCAACACACTACAGTCTGACCAGAGGACAGCAAAACCTATAAGTCCCTTAACAGCAAAGCAATGCTGGCCTGAAGATAGATGCACCTGACTTCCTCAGTCAAATGTTCAAGCCTAAAATAAATGAAACACAGAAAACTGAGAGAATTCAAACTCAAAGTGAGAAGCAAAACTAGAATATCCTTCAAAGTCTTCTGTTATGAGCCCTCTATTCCCATAAAGTCCTGCCAATTTGTCATCAATCTTGTGGTTCCACTGCTCATGGCTCTAGGCATGAGAAGTTTGTTTCCCACAGTACTAATGTCTCTCCTCATATACTTTCTTCTTCTGTAAAAGGCAATCACAGAGCTATTCTATTGTCTCCTGACCCCTGCAGTGGACTAACAGCAGCAGTTAAGTCCCCACTGTTCCTGAGATTCCTCAGGACTCTTGACTACATTTTCTTAAGAACTGGGCATCACTTTTTACCATGGCAATTGAGAGCAGTTGCAGAGAATCTGGTACATTTGTCTTCAAATGATATTCTCCAAAAATTGTACATTTAGCCTTTCTTAAATTAATAAAACAAACTGCATAATAACATTTGAAACAACTATGCAAATATTATTCATTTTGAAACACTAACTTTTTCAATCTTCTCTCATTATCTGTGGATACATTTGTATGAAGTCTATGTGCCTTTGTGTGCACTAGCTCAAAGGGACCAAAAAAATGAGCTGGAATTGCTTTCGTTTTCATCTATCTGCCTAGTACTTTATTTATTTATTTATTTTTTTACACTGTTAATTCGATTCCTTCCCACCCCAAGTGTGAGCAATTAACCTAGATAAACCAAGTGAGATGCATACATCACTACCTGGATTTTAGGATTGACCTGCAGGTAAACATATATGCATTTTGGACAATCTGTGCTGAGAGCTTGGAAAATTAAAACATAAATTATAAAGATGGTGGTGGTTAATTGTGAGTCAACTTTCATCTGGAATTCTAAGGAATGTCTAAGATCCTCTGAAGTGGGTCTTGCTTCAGTTTCTCTTTTTTGAAATACTTGATTGCTGTGTTAATTTAATTCACTGAATATCTCCACTAAAAATTCAATGAAGTTTTCTTTTGTCTCAATCAGTCTTAGTCAGTTACTGTTGCTTTTCATCCAGTGTATCTTAATTGATATAAACTAGCTATAGCAAGGTAATCTTTTCCATACTAATAATTTGATATGATAAATTCTGGAAAGTGGACATTTTATTCATCAGACTTTGTTCTGAAACAATAAGCAATATACTTAGGCACAATGGATACAATATACCTTTAATTGATTAGGGAGAAGAACTGAGAATGTTTGGAAGTTAAAAACAAAATGATTGGACTTCAACACAATCATCTGTGGGTACAAATCCTTTCTTGCCATTAAGCATATTTTTATTTTGAGTCAGCTGTCTTATCTTGAAAATGGAAACTATAGAATTTGAATGATAGTATTTGTCAGGGTAATAAAGCACAGGTAAAAACACTTCATACAGTATGTGGCATAAATGATTATTCAATAAAATTTTTCATTCATTTTTAATTTTGAGAATTTTTACCATTGATTTTTAGCAGTTTGGCTATGATATGCCTGGCTGTAATTTTTATTCTTTTATTTTTTAGTTACTCTTTGTTGAAATTTGCATAGATTTGGTAACATTTTCATTTTAATAACTTTAAACTCATAAAACTTGCCTACACAATCCAGAGAAATTCCATGTATCCATTGGCTAGCTTCCTCCAATAAAATTATAATGAATTGTCAAAACAAGGAGTTGATTAGAGCAATGCAATAAACCAATATCTTTTCATTTCACTATTTTTACATGCACTCATTTTGTGTGTTATTGTATGTAATTCATGATATAACATCACTTGTATACACTTGCATACCCACTATTGCAATCAAGATGCAGAATTGTCCTGTTACCACACAGGAATTCTCTCATACTGTTTTTATTCTATTTATTTTTTTTTTAAGTGAGAAGGGCAGTGAGAGAGAGAGAGAGAGAGAGAGAGAGAGAGAATCAATTTTTATTGAGTTTTTCACATGGATTTCGTTGCTTTGACACTTAGTTATGTACGTGGGTGCTGGAGTTTGAACCCATATACTTGTGTATGCTGGGCAAGCACTGTAACCGCCGCAGAGCCACTGCTCCAGCCCCCATCATACTGTTCTTAAAGTCACACTCTTAGGCCCTTCCTAATCCCTAGTAACCATTAATTAATTCTTCATTTCTTTTTCACTTTATGAATGCTATATAAGTGGAATCACATGGTATTTAAATATGTTGAGATTGTCTTTTCAACAAAGCATAATTCCAGTAAGATACATGGAAGGTGATGCAAATATGGATAATTTATTCCTTTTATGGCTGAAAAACATTACATTGTATATCACAGAACAATTTAATGTCACATAGTCTAAGGTATCTGGCTTCTTTGGCTCATTACAAGTTTGTGATTATTACAAATGATTCTATGACATGAATGTGCAGATGTTTATGTAAACTTAAATTCTCTTTTCTATAGGATGAACAAGTTTTATTGTTTGGCTATATGTCAAGTGTATATTTAATTTCTTTGACAACATCAGGCTGATTTCCACATTGGTTTTACCATTTTAGATTCTCACAAATGTGAGAAATCATTTCCCTGCCTCCTCACTAACATCTCTATGGTATAGACAGGTAAATGATTAGTTTCAATTTATTTATATTTTTGACCATTTTAATAGCTATGCAGTGGTATCTCAAACTTTTAACTTGCATTTAACTAATGTATTTTCATGTGATTATTCATCATTTATATATCATTCTTATAAAGTATATATTTAAATATTTTGCTCATTTTTAAATTAGATTGTTTTCCTGTTGTTTGGGAATCCTTTATGTATTTGGGGTATGAGTTATTTACTAGAAATGTGATATTAGGAAAATATTTTCTCCCAAATGACTGATCATCTTTTCATCCTCTTAGCAAGACCTTTTATTTTAAATCATTTTTTATTACTTAAAAAATAGGCTTACATTTAGGAGGGAGTCACTGTCATACAATCAAGAACAAATGTATAATGACAGAGCAAGCCGAGGCTGATGACATTCCATGATTTCCCCCCTTGGTTCCCAATGGTTCCACGTTTCCCCCTATTTAACCTCCGTATTAATTGGACTTCTCATGGAAGTCGAAGGTTCCCCACTGAGTTGAATACCCCATACTCCCTCCCTCCATCCTCCTTGATATCCTTCATATCCCCTCCTCCCCTCCCTGCTACCCTCCCTTTCTGCCCCAGCATCATAAGCAGGGTTCCCCTGGCTCATGTAAAATTTCATACATGATGAAGTTATTATTAGTTTGGCCATCTATCCATCTGCAAGTCTATGTACATATTTAGCAAGTCTAAAATGTGGTACTGTGATACTTCCAAATAGATATTTCATTTCCAATACTGTATTAGCTATTCTAATTATTATTTCCATATAAATTTTTATTTTTGGATATTTTTATTAGTGTAGTATTCTTATATATAATAACATGCATGGAATATAATTTGCTTCATTTAAATCCCCAGTACTTTCTCTTTTTCTCCACTTCTCCCTCCCTGTTCTACTTCCTCTGCTATACTGGTCTTCCTTCTATTTATTTATTGGTTCTAAATTAGAACTTCATAGATATACATAAATATGAAATTCCATATGGTGTACATAGTTTCACTCTATAGTTCCTCCCTTTTCCTATCCCTCCCCCAACCCCTCTATTCCCTTTTCATATTCCATTGATACCATTTTACAATTGTGGGATCACCCCCACTTATTCCCCTTATTTTGTTCTAGTTTCTGCACAGGAGATAAAACAGTTGACCTGACTTTTTCACTCTGGCTTATTTCAGTTAGCATGATATTCTCCAACTATATCCATTTACCAGGAAATGACATAATTTCATTCTTTTTATGGCTAAGATTCCATTGTGTATACCACATTCTCTTTATCCATCTTCATCCATTGACAGGCATCTGGGTACGTTGATAAATTGGTTATTGTGACTTGCTCTGCTATAAATGTTGATGTGTCCTATTACTACAGCATGCTGATTTTAGTACTCTTAGATAAATACCGTGGATTGGGAGAGCTGGTTCATATGGTGCTTCCATTTCTAGTATTTTGAGGAATCTCAACACTACTTTCTAAAGTAGTGATTCTAATTTGAAGTTCCATTAACAATATATGAGGATACAGTAGAGGGGAAGCCTGAAGATGGTGGATTACAGGGACATGAAGTCTCTGACTTGAAACAAAGAAATGCTGCAGAAGCTGCCATCCTGCTAGTTGCGTGTATTGGAAAAGATTCACTGGAACACAGTGCTGGTCAGTGGGAGATTCTCTGTGATTCAGAGATTTGCTTGTAGCTAGTGGTAAAGAGGAACCGATTCAGACCCAGCTGGTTGCCACCACTACCGCCTTTAATCCTCAACAGGGAGCAGGGGAGACCCTGATCAATACAGTGTGACTGGTTCTGCCAAGCACAGACCAAGTGCATACAGAAACACAGCATTGGGCTGAAATCAGGACAACTCCTTGTCATCTCCACTGTGGAGGAGAGTGTAGTGTTCTTCAACCAGCTGTAAGGAAAGAGATCGCACAGCAGCTATTCTGAGCACACAGGCAAGGCAAGATGGAGTTGAGTAAACAATGCAGATTTTTCCACAATCTTGCCAAGAACCAACCACCTATTGCAGATAGGCAGAGTACAAATAGGAACTCTGCTTTGGGCCGAAACTGGGACAACTCTGCAGCTTCACTGCCATGGAGGGGAGAGCACCCACCCATAAGGAGGTTGGGCAGTAGCCGTTTCTACCAGGTGAGAAGGTGTCAGGACTCCAAAACAGATATCTTCACAATCCTGAAAGGACTTTACTCACATTCAGAGGTGAATCTGAAAGAGCAGGCCCCAAACTAGCTAAGACATCAACCAGCTCAGAGGGATTCAAGTTGGATGAGCATTGGGGATCCCAGCTTATTTCGGTCCCCCTCCCTAAATCAGAAGGCCCATGTAAATGCGTAAGGCAAGTCAAGAGCATGCAAAAAGTTCCTGATTCAAGAACCAAAACCACACTGGTTGGTCCACAAGAGAGGATACAAAAACAAGTAATTCAATAAAGATTTACCACCCCCACCCCACCCCTAAAAAAAAAAAGCACACAAGAAAGCACAGCGTCTGGGTCCAGGAGGCCTGGAGAAATTGCATATACATCCAGCAGAGGGAGTGCTGCTCTATGCCTGTGACTGGAATCTGGAAGCTCTCTAGAATTACTGCTCCTCAAGTGGAGGCCAGCAGGGGACAGCCCAACAGAACATAAATTAACTTAAATTCTTCATGGCAATAGTAGCCCAGAAAACTCCAGATGATTGAGATCTAGGCCCACACCCCAGCAACCCACTGCCTACCCACAGAATCCTGTAAAGCTGTGGCAGGAGCTTGGCTCAGCAGCTAAGGTGCTTGCCTGACATGTGCGACTACATGATTTCAAAGCCCAGCATCACATGTACAATAAAGTCCTGGAGCAAAGAAAGCCACATGAAAAACTAAATAAAATTGATTCTCTCTCTCTCTCTCTGTCCTCTCTCTTAAAAAAAAAAAACAATCCTGTCAATTTTCTACCTTGTGATCACAGCGCTTCTGGCTGTGAGTTTCTACTAACAAATCTCAATTGGATTGGACACTGATCATCTATCTGCCCCCAGGTGTAACGAGATAGCCTCTGGGATCACAATTCTTTTTTTTTTTCTTTCTATTTTTTTCTTTTCTTTAAGAATTTTTTACTTCTTTCCTTTTCTTTCTTTTCTTTAGATATATATTGCAACTTTTCCTTTTCTCTACTCTTCACATTTTTTCCTTTCTTTTTGTCTTTTTCTAATCGTAGATATTTTTCACTGCAGGAGGTAATCACTAAACCAAATATTCCTCTTGTAGAAAGTACTTATACTTGTAATAGTTATAGAAAGGAAAGCAATTGGTATAAAACAGTATATTGTATTCATTTGATATTCATTTTGATTGTACTTTCTTATCTCAGGAGGCATTGGATATAGTAAAGACCAAAAATAGATCACAAGTTAGAGAACCTGCAATTGAACTCAACTATCCTGACAGAACCTCATCCCAAGAAAGGGAGGGAACAAAAACCCCATCCCATTAACAAGATCCCACAAGGGAATTACCAGTGAGGAGTCTTATGACCCACTACCCAGCACCAACCCATACTTCACATTCAGCAAAAAAACCAGAACAAACAATTCAATAATACACAAAGTCTCACATACAAAACAAGGTGAAAAATAATTTACTTTAAATTAATGTACAACATGAAATTTATTCAGAAATGAGAAATCAGGCTAGAAAAGCTTTGCCTCAAACTTAACAACTCCCCAACCATGGAGTTCACAGGGAGCAGTTTGAAAACCAAGAAAAAACTAAAAATGATTTGATTATTGAAACAATCAAAAACCTAAAAGAAGATCTAAAGAAGGAAATTAGAGAGCAAAAAAAAAAGAGATGAAATTTTTCTTTAACAAAGAAAGGGATATACTGAAAAGAGAAGTTTTAGATGAAATTCTGAGACAACTAGATCAAAGGCTTAATGAGAGAATTTAGTAACAGATTAATTTCTATAGAAAATTTAACCTCAGCCCTTGAAGAAAGAACTTCCAAAAATTAGGACAGGCTGAGTAAGCCTGAATGCATGGATGATAGAAAAGAAAAAAAAATTACAGAGCATAATCACAACTCTCAAGAAGTCTGAAATGAAATGAGAAGAAATAATCTGAGAGTACTTAGCATAGAGGAAAACTTTGAAATTCAAATGAATGGCATAAAGAACATTCTAAATGAAATAGAGAAAATTTCCCCCATATCAGAAATGACTCAGATATTCTCATCCAGTAAGCATAAAGGACACACAATAGGCCTAATCAAATGAGAAGTTCACCAAGACACATCATACTCAAAATGTATGGAAGAAAAATTAAGGATAGATAATTAAAAGCTGCAAGAGAGAAACACCAAGTTGCATTCAGAGGCAAGTCAATGAAGATCACCTCTGATTTCTCAGCTCAGACACTGAAAGAGAGAAGAGCCTGGAACGAGATATTCTAATCCTTGAAAGAACACAACTTTCAAACAAGATTACTATAACTAGCAAAACTCAGTTTCAGATCTGAAGGGGAAATAAATTCAGAAAAACAGTGGTACAAAGAATACTCAAAGACAAACTCCAAATGGAGGATCAAGCAAACAATTACCAAAATCTATAGACATCTATAGAATATTCCACCCCAAATCAGCTTAGTTTACCTTCTTCTTAGCTCTAAATCTTTCTCCTAAATAGATCATATTCTGTCTAGAAAAGAATCTTAGCAATACAAAAATGTGATATCATCCCATGTATCCTATCAGATCATAATGGCATGAGCCCTGGAATTAACAGCAACAAAAATAACAGAAAGCACAGAAATACCTGGAGATTGAATAATAACCTCAAGAACAAATCAAGAAGGATATGAAAGCAGAAATTAAGAAATTCATGGAAAAGAATGAGAATGAAGACACAATATATCAAAACCTCTGGGACACTATGAAACATTTTTCTCTCTCTTTTTTTTTTTTCAGGGCTGAGGATCGAACTCAGGGCCTTGCTCATGCTAGGCAAATGCTCTGCCACTGAGCTAAATCCCCAACCCCACTATGAAACATTTTTAAGAGTAATATTTATAGCTCTGAGTGCTTTCATTAAAAAATCTTGAGAAATCACAAATAAACAAGATATACTTCACTTCAAATCCCTTCAAAAAAAGCAATTCAATCCCAAAGCCAGTAGAAGACAGGAAATAATCAAGATCAGAGCTAAATCAATGAAATTGAGAATACAAAAATAATACAAGTGCTGGAACAGTGGCTCAGCAGTTGGAGTGCCTACTTGGCATGTGCAAGGACCTGGGTTCAAATCCCAGCACCACATATACAACTAAGTGTCAGAGAAACAAAGGCAAGATGCAAAAATAAAATTGATTCTTGCTCTCTTTCTTTAAAAAAATCACAATACAAAGAACCAACAGTACAGAATTGGTTCTTAGAAAAAAAAATAAATTTAACAGAACCCCAAACCATTCTCACCAATAGAAATATTAATATGGAACAATAAAACCAGAAAGGAAACTGGAAAGATCACCATGGACCCATTTGAAATCCAGAGGATTATCAGAACCTATTTTGAAAAAATATAATCCTCCAAGATGGAGAATGTGGAAGACATGGACAAATTCCTAGCCATATATAACATTCCCACATTGATGCAGGAGGACATAGAAAACATCAGCATACCAGTATCACATTGTGAAATTGAAACAGCAAATAAAACCCTCCCCAAAAAGAAAAGCCAAGGACATGATGGATTCTCAGCAGAATTCTATCATATATTTATAGAAAAACTAACACCTCTCCTTAATAAGATATTCCATGAAATTGAAAGGGATGAAACTCTCCAAAATACTTTTTGTGAGGTCCCATCACCCCAATAACAAAACCCAACAAAGACACATCAAAAAAGAAAAGAAAAGAAAAGAAAAGAAAACTACAGACTAATATCCCTTATGAACACAGATGTAAAATTCTTAATACCAAAACACAAACAATCCAATCAATAAATTGGCTATGGAACTAAACAGAAACTTCCTAACAGAGGAAATTAAAAAAGCCAATACATATAGTAGAGTATTCTACATTACTAGCAATCACAGAAATGCAAATCAAAACATTTAGATCTCACCTCACTCCAGTTAGAACAGTAAAGATAAAGAATTCAAACAATAACAGATGCTGGAGGGGATGTGGGCAGAAAAGAACACTAAAACATTGCCATTGGGACTGTAGACAGGTACAGCCACTTTGGAAAGCAGCATGGAAACTCCTCAAAAAATTAGGGATGGAGGGGCTGGAGCGGTGGCTCAGTGGTTACGGCGCTTGCCTTGCATGCGCGAGTACCCAGGTTCGAACCCCAGCACCATGTACACAATGAAGTGTCTGACCAATGAAAGTCCATGAGAAACTAAATAAAAAATTGATTCTGTCTTTCTCTCTCTCTCACTGACCCTCTCTCTCTTTAAAAAAAAAAAAATTAGGGATGGAAAAACCATAGAATCTAGCTATTCCACTCCTGGGTATTTTCCCAGAAGAGCTAGAATTAGCATATTACAAAGACACAGTGACATCAATATTTATGGCAGCTTAATTTACAATAGCTAAATTATGGAATCAATCCAGATGCCCCTCACTGGATGAATGGGTCCTAAAGCTGTGGTATATTTATATAATGGAGTTCTACTTAGCTGTTAGAAAGAATGATATCATGGTTTTTGTACCTAAATGGATGGAAATAGAAAAAATCATGATGAGTGAAATAATCAAACCCAGATACTGAAAGTTTCAATGTTTTCTCTCATAAGGAGAAGCTAAAGTAAAACCAAGAACAGGGTGAAAGATAGACAATTTTATTTACTAGTCCCACCAAATTCAAACCATCACATAATCTGGGAGAACTATAGCTATGAATGGGGAAGAGGGTGGGGAGAGAGAGAGGGAGGGTAGAAAGGGAGGGAAAAGGGGCATTATTAATTCTGTATACCTTTGCCTGCCCTGAAAAGCCAAATAATACTCATGTAGGCATTTAAATCTTGAAAATTAAAAAGTGAATACATATGCATATGGCCATTTATATTTGTAGTAGGGGGGGATTGGCAAAGGAAACAAGAGAATGTGCAGTGGGCAAAGTAGGGGATTACTGGATAAAGATTGGGCTCAAATTACTTTGTCCTTATGTATGCATACATGAATGTGTACCAACAAATGCCTTCAATATGTAAGAGCATGCTGAACTAATAAAAATAATAAAAAATTCTTCACTTCATCTATAAAAAAATGAAAACAAAAAATTTTAAAAGGATATGTCCAACCTAAGTAATATCATAACTAAAATAGACTCTAAAGACATCTACAGAATATTCCACCCCACAACAGCTAATTTACCTTCTTCTTAGCAGCACATGGAACTTTTCCCAAATAGACCATATTCTAGGTCACAAGGCATATCTTAGGAAATACAAAAGAAATTTTTGGAACCCCATGCATCCTATGAGATCGTAATAGAATTAACGAGAAGTCAACACTAAGAAAACTGAATAAAATCATATAAACACATGGAGATTGAACAATACTCTCTTAAATAAAGACAGAATCAAAGAAGAAATGAGTATATAAATCAAGAAATTCTTAGAAATGATCAACAGTAGAGAATCAAATAAAAAATCCCTGGGATAGTATGAAAGCAGTTCTAAGAAGAAAATTTGTGGTGCTGAGTGACTACATTAAAAAAATAGATCACAAATAAATAAGTTTATGCTCTACCTCAAGGCATTAGGAAAAGAAGAACTAACTAATTCCAAAACCAGTAGAAGACAGGAAATAATTAAGACCAGGGCCAAAATTAATGAAATTAAGAATAAGAAAACAATACACGTCATCAATGCAATCAGTTCTTTGAAATATAAATAAGATTGATAAACCCTTAGCCAAACTAACCAAAAGAGAAAGAGAACACCAAGTGAACAAGATTAGAGATGGAAAAGAAAGTATCACCACAGACCTGCTGAAATCCAGAGGATTATCAGAATCTATCTTGAAAACTTATAATCCAATTAACTGGAACATCTACAAGACACTGAAAATTTTCTAGATACAGATGACATACCCTAAACAAATCAGGAAGGCATACAAAACATGAGCAGACTAATATCAACTAATGAAATTGAAATAGCAAATAAAAGCCTTCCAAAACAAAAAAGCCCAGGGATAGAAAGGATTCTCAAACGAATTCTACCAGAATTTTATAGATGAATTAACACCAGTCTTTCTCAAATTACTGCATGAAATTGAAAGGGATGGAACACTCCCAAATACATTTTGTGAAACCCGTATAACCCTGATATTAAAACCAAAGAAAGGTGCATAAAGGAATGAAAACACACCAATATCCCTGATGTACATAGATGCAAAAATCCATAATAAAATATTAGCAAAATGCATACAAAAACATATCAAAAAGACAATACACCATGATAAATTCAGTATCATTCTAGGGATGTAAGAGTGGTTCAACATATGCAGATCAGTAAATATAATTTATTACTTAAACAGAATTAAGAACAAAAAATGATCATTTCAATGGATGCAGAAAAGGCCTTTAATAACATGCAGTACCCAATCATGTTAAATAAAAACACTGAAAAAGCTAGGTCATTTATGACAAAGCCAAGACGAACATCATACTAAACAGAGAATAGCTAAAAACATTTCTTCTAAATTTTGGAACAAGACAAGGCTATACACACTCCTATTCAACAGAGTCCTCAAAACATTAGCTACAATGATCAGATAAGAAAAGGAAAGATTTTTTGCTGTGAATGGAATATGTTGTCTTAGTTGTTTATTGCCATTATATACAAAAATATGATTGGGGGCATATTTGTCATGTAGTCCCCTTTTCATGAAATTTTTTGAGAGGAAGTGATTTTTTTAACTATGTAGAAAGAAGTTTTACCAAAAAACTAATTACCTCTGTTTTTCTGTCTTTGTAACATTTTATTCTATTATACTGCTGTTTTGGAGAACATCCACTAAGTAATAACACTCTCAGCTTGTATTTCTAGTTTTTTCCTGATTTTGTTGTGAGTAGATTAAAAATCTTACCATTTCAAATGATAGTTGACATATGTTATAACAGTTTAATACAATTCTGGTAATTTTGTTTTATTGGGCAGAAATGGTTTTTAAATTTTCTCATATATTTTTAGTTTTGATTTCTTTGATGTCATTGATTTTTCCCTTTAAGGTGTTTTCCCATACATATTCTAGTTCTATTGGAGATGTTAAATAAGTTATGGACCTTTACTAAGAAGGTGGTGGTGGTAACTCCACACCTTTCTCTTCTACTTGAATGAGTTGAGTAAAACAAAAGTTATTATTAAGAATCCTGTTAATTTTTCAGCAAGAGCCTTTAAAAAATGAACAATGACTACTAATTTAATATACAACGATGTTTCATCCACATCCATCACCAATGCAGTGATGTGTTTGCATTGGAAGCACATATAATAAAATTGGAATAATACAGAAAAGATTATTATGGTCCCTGTGCAAGGATGCCACACAGAGTCATGAAGTGTTTCATGTTTTAAGAGTACAAGCTCTGTAAAAAAAAATCACCAAATGCCAGTCCTAGCTCTGCTACTTACTAGCTGCTACTTCTTTAAGTTTTAGTTTTTTCCCTTTATATAATGAAAGTACCCACCTAGGATGACAGTCATAAATAGTAAGTGAGATATACATCTTCAGTATAGTGCCTGACATCACACTGACATTGAGCATATATTAGCTTTCCTTTAAGTCTTCCATACTTATAGGAAATATACACAACAGCCTTCTTACTCTATTCTTGCATGCTTTCATGCAGTTCAAGTAGCCCATGTAGGCAGGCAGTACTTGAAATGTGGCTCTGAACTGAGATGTATTATAAGTATACCAGATTAAAAAACAAACAAACCAAAAAAACCCCAAAAGAACGTGACATATCTCTTGAAAATTTTCATATTGGACTCTTGTTGAAATGATAATATTTCAATATTTGAATACAATGGGTAATGGAAGAGAACTTCAAAGGATTTTCTAGTTTTATTCTAGTTTGTCTAGAATTTATTTTAAGCTTGAACATTTGGCTGAAGGAGATCTGGTACATCTATCTTAAATCTCTCTTCGGGCAAATCTTACCTTGCTGCTGTGGGAATTAGAAGTTTTGCTGCCCTCTGGTCAGACTGTAGTATGCTGGATGTGATTCCTTGAAATCTTCAAGCCAGTAGTCCTATGCTGCTATGAAGAAAGCTAAACACAGAAAGGAATGCATTTAGTGAGGAAGGCACGTTTTCTTATTCTAGTAAAAATCCCTTGGCCATGCGGCTGGAGTGGTGACTCAGCGGTTAGGGCACTTGACTGGCATGCACAAGTACAGGTGTTCAAACCCCAGCACCCATATGCACAACTAAATGTCAGACCCCAGCACCCACATACACAACTAAGTGTCAGAGAAACGAAAGCCATGTGAAAAACTCAATAAAAATTGATTCTCTCTCTCTCTCTCTCTCACTATCCTTCTCTCAAAAAAAAAAAATCCCTTGGCCAATTTAGGAATTTTCTAACTGATTAGAAAACTGAACAAGTTCCAGTTTTTATTCCGTGACTTTTGAAATACTGAGACAAATCTTTCATTTGTCCACTAACTATGAAAGACAAACTCTTATTATAGGGTAAACCTGGCTTTCAAAGTGTTTGCAACTTCATTAATGTTTGTCTCCTCTCTGCTGGTCACTCAGAATCTGACACTTAATATTGGAACAAAAAGAAAGAATAAGATGTGAGAATTATGAAATTTCATAAACGAATATCAAGGCCATCCTGGAACAAAACCATAAGAAAAGTTGTTAGAAATGGTCCATGGCAGAAGGACAGTCTCTACTTCTCCCTTTCACCATTGATATTTGACATCTTTTAAGGTAACAGCCTTTATTCCTTGTTTCTGCACATCATGGAAAACTTTTCCCAGGAGGATAAAACACAGTTACACTCACTGCAGACCTGTGAGTGTTTGACACTTCTGTAAAGTCTCCTCCCAGGCAGGAAAATCATAAAATGGAGGCCAAGAATCAATCACAACCATGACAATCCTGGACTTCAACCCTTCCTCTGGATTAAAGGCTATATATTCCTTGTCCTGTGACTTTTAGAAATAACACGGGCCAAGGAACAAACCTATAGGGGCTATGACTCCGACCCTGGGCTTGTCTAGGGATGGCAGGCCCAGCCTCCCCTATTCTGCTGAACTACTAAATAGGCCTTTGTTTCTGGCCCTTCAGAAGTCACAGGTAGGACCCACCTTCCTTATTTTGTCATCAACCAAGTGTTAGCTTAATGTGTAACTTATTTTTTTATATTTTTAAAATTTTTTTATTTTTGAACAACCATACAAGTTTTTAACAAAATAATATAAAATGTGCATAGTTTCTGGATATTAGATTTACCCCCAGGAGTGCCCCCCCCAATTACTCACCCATATCCCTCCCTTCCCTTACCCACAATATCTCTATAAAAGTATTAGACTGTATAACATTATACCTTATCTGGATTTAACACATGATAATGGACCACCTTTCTGAATGGCCAGGGTCTAGTTCCAACCAATAGTAACATACTAGTGTCACCAAAAGTACTGATTATCACTAACACTAGTTGTATAGGCTGAATTCAAAAGTCCATTATAGTGTGTGCTAAATAACTAATTTACTACTGTTTATTGTAAGCTTTGGTTGTACATATTGACAATTTGCTACTAGCGCATGAGGTGTTGAAATTCTGTAAGGGTAACAAATAGTTCAGAGTAAAGGGGGCTGTCTTTTGAAATCAACTCTCCTGACAAAACCCCATTTCAAGTAAGGGTTGGGACAGATCTCCCAATCCAACAGCTTAGTCCTTAAGGCAGAAGACAAGAAAAAGAACCATGGAAACTTGTACTGCTTCCACAAAGGGTTCACCTGACAAATAAGAGAGAAGAATCTCTTCAGACATGAGGAATCAAACTTGAAGAGGTTCACATCAATCCCAAAACTCCCCTGGTAAGGGGGCTATGGCCAGGGACTGGGATGAAAATCTAGAACAATATATCAATGAGCTGTGTAACTCATTTTTAATGAAAGTCTTTACCATAGGAGTTCTTTCTCATGTTTCCTGATACTGTTCCCACCTTTTATTCAGGACCTCGAATTCCAAATTTTGGGGGATTTACCTAACCCCGGGAACCTCATCACTTGTACAGTCCAGGCCACAGCATTTTCCACTTCAAGTATCTTCTCCACTGGTGAAGATGATATGCTGGTGTTCATTGCTCTTTAATTTGCCTGGGAACATTTTTGTTCTTCTGTTTGATGTGGTCTACTATTTTCTCTTTGTATCTGGAGAATATTACTAACAGGGATTTTCTTATCCTAATGGCAGTACAACTGCTACTATTGATGGTGGTGCTATGAAGAGTGGTGACTGTGGTTGTAGTGTTGATGGTACTACTGATTCTGGTGATTTTAGTGGTAGTGGTACTGGTGTTAATGGTGTTGCTGTAGATGGTGATGGTATTGATTTGGATGATGGCAGTGCTGTTGAATCTGGTTGTGGTAGTAGTTCTGGTAGTGTATTGATTGTTGTGGCTGTTGGGATGGTGATGGTAGAACTGCTGATGGTGATGATGGTGGTATTTATTATGATGGTGCTGGGGCTGTTGATGGTGGTAATGGTTATGTTTAGTCATGGTGGTAGTGATGGTGCTGGTGGTACTGATGGTGTTGATGGTGGTGCTATTGATGGAGCAATGGTCGTGGTGGTCTTGGTGCTGTAGAAGTTAGAGCTGGTGATGATGGTAGTGCTGGTGGTGTTGGTGCTACTGTCAATGATGATGGTTGTTTTCATCTCGGTGTTCTTGACAGTGGTGATATTTATGGTGATCACATTGTGTGTGTGTGTGTGTGTGTGTGTGTGTGTGTGTGAGCTGTGTGTGATTTCAATGACAGTACATGGTACATAAGGGAAGGCAAAAGACTCTGAAGGACTGAAAGCATGGTCATCCATGGACCTTTGGGTGAGAAATTTCATATATAAAAGTGCTTTATTTTCAGGACATATGAGTTTCCTAGATATTGTTCTAGCAGTACAGAGTTAAAACACACTGTCTGAGAGTATGTGAAGTATTTAACGAATTATAGAAATCAGTGAAACAGAATGATTGTAAGTAGAAATGAGGGTGAAGGTGGGTACATATATGATGCTGAAAGAATGGGAAAGATGGGTAGAAAAAGATATTATTGTATGAAAAAATAAAGAAAGGAGAAATGGAACCATACTTAGTTTGATAAAGTATAACATGTTAGCATGTAAACTTTAGTTGTATCATCTGAGAGGGAAATTTCTGATCAAATTCCCATGTATATCTCAGCATTGTTGTATTGCTCTGTCTCATCCGCAGCAGCACTAATGTTCACATGCAGGTCTATGCTGAGGAACCTTGTCCTAGAATGCACATCCTTATTTGTCCCTCCCAAGAGACCTCAGTGTTTGTCCCTCTTCCCTGAATCCCTCTCTTGTATTTCAAATGTATAGTGAAGTGAACAAGTGTCAGCTGTACCTCCTGCCTGAACTTAGATCTCTCCTTTGTATCTGCCTTACCATGCTCAGTAGTAGGAATGAGTTTCCTGACAGAGGAGATACAGGTGAAATATTCTGAGGAAGATGAATGTTCTCCTGTTGCCTGATTTCTGACTGATTCCAGCACATATGGCTCAGGACCAACTACTTAAAACTCCTGAAGTTCTGGAAAATGAAATAACAACAAACAATGAGACATACCACAATCTGGGTTCTGTGTCATTCAGAAACAGATATATTGAATGGTCATAATGTTTCAAATATTGTTATCATACATTAAACTTCCCCACACTCTAATTATATCCATGTTCCCACTGAAAATTGCAAAAAAAAATGAACAACAATTATTAAACTTGTGCATGGGGTGGATGTCACGGTGATAGGATATTGTGAATATGACATTTTAGGAAATTTATACAGATTATTGGATATAGAACCATAGCTAAAATTATGATAAACAATCACTATAGGTTGGGTATTATTTTAGCTGAATTTCTCCAAAGGAAAATGTACAAAAAAAGATATGGAGGATAAGTTTTATAAAGTACCATCCATGTTAACAGATATATATATTTACATATATTTACAATATGTATATAGTATATATGTTCCAGACATCCAGGCCAGTGGCTATTCATGTATTCTCACCCTAGAGCTCTCATCCAGAGGAAAAAGATCTGCTAGGTTCTCAGCCTCCTCCCTTTCCTCCAGAGCTTTACTGTCCATTAGGAGTTCTTTTGGAGACACATGAGATGGATTTATCTCCATAGGGATATTCTTAGGAAATGTGATTACATTTTATCTATTTTTGAATCCTTCCTTCTTTTGAATCCACTAAAATGTCCATACCATTTTCTGTTCAAACATGCATATAGTAAGCTCCCATCACTCTTTTTCATGTACACTGAGGACATAGTATTTATTGGCTTAGTGCATTAAAAATGTGGCATGTGGAAAAATGTAGGATGTTATCAATTCCTCCAAATTCTGTAGTAGATCCATCTCATAGGATGAAGAAAATGAATAAAAATAAATATAATTCATTGATTCTTAGGAAATGAAATTTCACATATAAGTAGGTATGTTGATTGGAGAATGTCCTTTCATGCGGGCATATGGAATAGGGGCACATATCTGAAATGTGTCAGAATTCTCTGATATGTGTTATCTGAGGTTTGTACTCGTTATATCATTATGGAAAATGGTATGGTGGTAGGATATGTTTCATGAATATATTCTGGTCCATATCAAGTAAGTATTGTGCTGGTAAATGGTGACACATTGAGGAGTGTGCTTTTGTATGCATATTTATGTGACCATATATTTGTTATTATGTTGTGTAATTCATGTATTTGTGCCTTTTCTGTTATGAACGTACATAGTATCTATGAGCAAATGCAGGTAATGAAGTTATGAAAACATAAATATCTTCTATGTATATTTGGGAGAGAATATCTGCATATGAAAATGCTTTCCCTTCAGAATATATGAGTTTTCTGGATAATAGGATAGCACTAGAGAATTGAAAAAGGTTATCTGTGTGAGGAGATGTGAAGTATTTGTGGGATTAATGTATAGAGCAGTAAATCTAAGAATAGTTGTATGTAGGAATCGTGTGGCAAGGGAATACATATGTAATAGAAATTAAAACTACATTGAAATTTCATCTTTCTGCAGTTAGAATGGCAATTATGAGAATATGAACAACAAATAACGTTGGCAAGGATACGGGGAAAAGGGTACAGTTATACATTGTTGGGGGGTCCACAAATATGTACAATACCCTGGAAAGTGATATGGAGACTCCTCAAACCTAGGAATGAATTCACCATTTGACCCGGCTATTCCATTTCTCAGTATATATCAACAGATTTAAAAACAGCATACAACAGAGATGAAAGCACATCAATGTTTATACCAGCACACTTGACAATAACTAAGCTATGGAGCCTACCAAGGTGCCCTTCAACAGATGAATGGATAAAAGAAAATGTGGTATACATACACAGTGGAGCATTACTCAGCCTTAGGGAGAATAACTTTATGACATTTGCTGGTAAATGGTTGGAACTCAAGGTTATTATACTAAGTGAAATAAGTTGGTCTCTAAAAGCCAAAGGTGGAATGTTCTGTCTGATATGTGGAAGCTAGCTCAAAATAAGGAAAAAATCAGAATAATAGACAAAGGGGAAGGAAATACAGGAAGGAGAAATAATATAGGGAAAGTTCATAGAATGAATTTGACTTAACTTTCCTATGTTCATACACAACCATACCATAGTGAATCTCATCAACATGTACATCAACAAGTGACTAAACTTTAAAAAAACTATAGATAAGTAAAGATTAGTACAGGGAAAAGAATGGGGGCAGAGAAATACTGTTGGTGGACCTGAAATAAGTTATACTCCATACTTTTATAATTATATCATTATTTATTCTATTGTCATGTATGTCTACAAAGAACAGGGGATGGGAGGAAGGGAGGGGAAGGGGCAATACTGGGGAATAAATTACAATTAGTTATACTCCATGCTTTTATAATTATGTCATTGTTTATTCTATTGCCATACATATCTAGAAAGAACAGGGGTGAGAGGAAGGGAGGGAAAGGTGAAAAACTAGGGACTCAATTTGAACAAGTTATAGTTCATGCTTTTATAATCATGTCATGGTATATTCTAATGTCATATATAACTAAAAAGAACCAATGGGGGGCTGAAGTGGTGTCTGAGCACTTATAGTGCTTGCCTGGCATGTGCAAGGACATGAGTATACATGTATACTTATGTATACAAGACCATGTATACAAGAAGGTGTCAAAGCAATGAAAGTCACATGAAAATTCTCTTTTTCTTTCTCTTTCACTGTCCCTCTCTCTTAAAAAAAAAAAAGAGGGGGCTGGAGCAGTGGCTCAGTTGGTTACAGCACATGCCTGGCATGTGAAAGACTCAGGTTCATACCCCAGCATCATGTACACAATGAAGTGTCAGGGCAACAAAGGCCACGTGAGAAACTAAATAAAAATTGATTCTCCCTTCTCTCTCTCTCACCGTCCCTCTCTAAAAAAAATAATAATAATAAATGAAAAAAAGTGTGAGAAATATTGATGGAGAAAGAAGAGGCAACTGCATGAGAGAATAAGTATTTGAAAGGTGACATGGGGCCATACCTAATATAAGATTTGTAACATGTGAGTGAGTTTAAATTGTGCCTTCTGAGGTGGAAGTTTCTAATCAAATGCTCATATACATTTTGTACTGTCTACTATCTCACCTATAGTTGCCCCAGTGTCACATGCAAGTTTGTGCTGAGGAACTTTGTCCTATTTTGAAAGCACAGTCCCTGTTTGCACCCCACCCCCCAAGAGGCATCAGTGTTAGTCACTTTACTCTGAAGTCCTCTTTTGTAATTCAAAGAATAGTGACATAAGCACTTATTGGACTAGCAGCTCAGCTGTACTAGCATCTTGGCTACACTTCCTGCCATCTGCCTTGTCGTGTTCATTAGTAAGAATGAGTCTGCTGGTCGTGGAGACTCATGCAAAATATTCTGAGGCAGATGAATTCTCTCCTGTTGCCTGAGTCCCAGATGGGTCTGGAATTTTGGAGAATAAAACAACAACAGACACTGAGACACAGTATAATTTGGGTTCTGTGTCATTTAAAAACAGATATGTTGAGTTGATATTTTATTTCAGGTACTGTGAATACCATGAAACTTCCTGTTACAATAAATAAGTTGACTTTCCCATTCAAAATTCCAAAATAAACAGCAGCTATTAAAATTATATGTTTGGTAGACATCATTGTGATTGGAAATCTTGAATGTGATGTTTTTGGAAATGCATATAGAATATTAGAAACTGAACCTTATCACAAATATGATACAACCTTGGGTGTTATTATTTTTAGCTAATATTTTTCATGAGATATTGGACAAATAATGGATATGCAATATAAGTATTTTTATTATTTCCTTTAAGCTATCTATATATAGAGATATATAGATGTTCTATATATACATATATAATATATAAGTACATACTTCAGGGCCAACAATTATTCAAGTGTTCTGGCCCTGGAACTATTCTCCAGAAGAGGAAATTCTGCTGGGCTATCAGCCTCCTTTTCTCTTGGGCCACAATGTCCAAGCTAAACTCAATGTCAGTTAGGAGTTCTTTTGTAGATGCATGTGAGCAGTTTACCTCTGAAGAAATCTCCTCAGGAAAAGCAAAAGTACAGGTTGGAGGAGGGAAGTCTGTTCAATAAATGGAGCTGAACAAACTGGATAGCCATATGCAGAAAATTGAAATTATATTCTCACCCTGCACAAAGATCAAGTCAAAGTGGATCAAGGATTTAGGAATTAAACCAGCAACATTACAACTGTTATAAGAAGAAATAGGATCAACACTCTAGCATATTGGCATAGACACAGACTTTCATGGCAAGACTCCCACAGTGAAAAAATTAAAGCCAAGAATCAATGAGTGAGATGCCATTAAACTATGAAGCTTCTGCACAGTTAAGGAATTAGTCAAGAACATCAAGAAAGAACCTGTTGAATGGGAAAAAATCATGGTCTGATACACCTCTGACAGGAGGCTAATATCCACAATATACTAAGAACACAAAAAAACTTAATACCAAAAATCAAACAATTCAATCAATGGATAGACTGTGGAACTGAACAGAAACTTCTCAACAGAGGAACTTCAGAAAGCCAATAAATATATGAGAAAGTGTTCTTTGCAATCACAGAAATGCAAATCAAAACAGAATAGCAAGGATGAAAAATACAAATAATGATGGATGCTGAGGGACTTGTAGGGTGAAAGGAACACTAAAACACTGTTGGTGGGACTGCATACTGATGTGGCCACTCTGGAAAGCATTATGGAGACTCCTAAAAAAAAATAGGGATGGAACCACCATGAGACCCAGCTGTCCTACTTCTTGGTATTTTTCACAGAAGAGCTAGAATCAGCATATTACAAAGACACAGCTACACTGATACTTATGGCAGCTTAATTTACAATGGCTGGATTATGGGATCATCCCAGATGCCCCTTACTGGATGAACAGATTTAAAAACTGTGATACATATATATGAGTTATACTCTATTTGAAAGAATATCATGCCTTTTGCTGGTAAATGGATGGAAATGGAAAAAATCATATTGAGTGAAATAAGCCAAACCCAGAGACTTAAGGGTCACTGTTTCCTCTCGTTTCCATGAGCTAGAGTAAAATCAAGAATACAGTGAACGTTACACAAGTTTATTTACTAGACCCTGAAAATTCAATCCATCACATAATCTGGGGCAACTACAGCTATGAAGGGGATGGAGGATGAAGCTGAGTGAGGAGAGAGAGAGAGTGGAGAGGGAGGGAAAATGGGGGTTATTAATTCTGTATGGTATACTTGACTCCCTGGAGAAGTAAAAAAAAAAAAAAAACTCATACAGACATTTAAATCTTAAAAATTCAAAAATTATTATATTTGTATATGGACATTTATACATGGAATAGAGGGAAATGCTTTATGGAAAAGAGAGCAGGGAGTGAGTGAAAGGCAGGAGATACTGGATAAGGATTGGGCTCAACTTACATTGTCATTATGTATGCATATATGAATGTGTAACAAGGAATCCCTCCAGAATGTAAGAATATGCTGAACTAATTAAAAAAAGAAAAAGATTGCAGAGGGGCTGGAGCAGTGGCTCAGCAGTTAGAGTGCTTACCTAGCATATGCAAGACCACAGTTCAAACTCCAGCACCAGATGAAAAAAATGTCTCTCTTAAAAAAAAGTGTGCGTGTGTGTGTATGTGTGTGCGCCTCCACCCACACACATCCTCTTCAGCATTTATTATTTGCATTCTTGTCATTCTCACTGCAGTGAGAAGAAATTTCATTGAGTTTTGATTTGCATTTCCCTGATTGCTAGAGATGTTGAACACGTTTTTATATATTTGTTGGCTACTTGTATTTCTTCTTTTGGGAAATGTCTCTTTAGTTCTTTTGCCCACTTATTGATTAGGCTATTATTTTATTTATTAACATTTGGTTGGGTTTTTTTAGTTCTCTACATATTTTGGATGTTAAACCCCTGTCAGTGGAGCAGCTGTCAAATATTTTCTCCCATTCTGTAAGCTCTCTCTTCATGCTTTTGCTTCCTTCACTGTACAGAAACTTTTTAGTTTGATGCCGTCCCATTTATTGATTCTTGGTTCTAAAACTTTACAGGTCTTGGTAAGAAAGTTGGTGTCTACACCAATATGCTGGGGTGGTTTCCATATTATAATGTACACTGTGTTTTATTAAAATTTTATAGTGAATGTTTGTTTGCATGTAATCAGTATGGCCAAGTTCAGAGAACATTATATTTTTTTAAAAATAGCAAAACCCAAGTTTGAATCAGACTTTTACATTTAAATGAACTATTATTAGATATGGGAAAAAAGTTGGCAAAAATGATACTCATTTTTATGTTCCTTATTTCTCATGCACCACAGGGTTGAGGTTTAGTAGATCAACCTGATGCTGTACTTTATTGAAGGTTTGCATTAGGGCTGAGTCACTTCCGGTTTCCTCATATATTATTAATAGTCATAATACCAGTTTATTGATATTATTGTTAAGGCCAGTATTCTGTTGATGACAATGAACAACTATGCTTTCTGAGGCCATGTTTTGTACTACATGTTTCACATTTATATGTAGATGAAATTTTCACAATTTCATTGAATTTCAGCAGATGTAGGTCAATTAGCTAATGCCAACAGAACATGAATTCCAGAAATGTAGTTTCAGAGTACCTATTGTAATCACTGTGCCGAAATCCTTGTTTCACATGAGGTTACTTCTAATCTGGGTGCTCTGAAAGACTGTTAGTCACACTTCTCTTTATAAGTCTTAAAACTACAGGCAACTGAATGTATGCATCCCTGTATGCATGTGTTGATATCTAGCACCCAATGTGATAGTATTAAGAATTGGAGCCTTTGGGCCATAGTTATATCATGAGGTTTCTAATCACATAAGTTGATTCCCACTCTTAAAAAGAGATCAAACAAAGTATACTAATGCCCCTCTTTGCACTTCCATCTCCTCAGCATGTGAGGTCACAACATTCCATACCCTCAGGAATATACAATAATGAGGTACCTGCTTGAAAACAAAGACCCCTTACCAGATACCACATGTGTTGGTGCCTGGATCTTGAAAATAGTGTAGGAGTAATATAATAAAATGTACTTTCCACTTTTTAAAAACATCCAAGGGTAGGATAGACCACAGGGTCATAACAGATCATTTGACCATACCTACTTTCTCCCTCTACCAATAGTCTTACACCCATTCCAAATCTTATTGCATATTCCTGAATGAAGATATATGGTTCAACTTTGTTTACATAACCATTTAAAAATACTTAGCATCAGCTTGCTTCCTATAATGCTTAACCATGAATTATTTCAATATGCATTTCTTTCTTTTAAAACAAAGGAGTAATTATTTGTAGGAAGCAATAATTAGCCTCCAGATACACTTCCAAAACTTTTCATATGCTGCTGAAAGGACTACACACTCCCATGCTTCCATAGAATAACTAGCCTAGAATGCACAGCAGTCCATGATGTTATACACGCCATGAATAACAAAGATCCAAGGATCTTGTGTCTTCTGTCATTCATGAAACTATGGAAGCTAACTTTCAGCTGCAAATATATATATATATATATATATAAGCTTACTTTATACTGTAATATTAGCTACACTAACAACTGAGGAAGAAAGAAAACAAGCTTTGTAAACAATTTTGTGTCTCAGAAAGGGATGCATTACACACACTTTTGTAGATAAACCAGAAAATTCAAGGTTAATAAATCCCATATAGTCATCATATTGAAAAAAAAGAATAAAGAAAATGGATAAAATGAAATTAGTAGCTTGAAAAAATGTTATTTTCATTGCCTACTCAGTGAAATTCATCGTGGACCTCATCAATATATATCCTTTTTCAGAAAATAAATTATTCTTCGGACCCTGAAGAAGTATATCAATTAATACAAGATTAGGTTAATATATATGAGGAATTTTATTTAATAATGAGGCTTTCAAAACCTAATTTTTCCATATAATTAAGTTTCAAATGAATGTTATTTAAATTGAAACTGAACAAAAAATACTTTGAGTGTCTGTTTTATGCCAAGTCCTTTACTAACTCATTTCTCTTGTGCAAAGTAGATTCAATAAAGCATAACAAAAGCTAACCTGTTAATATTGCCCACATTAAATTATATAATATTCAGAGGTGACATGACTGGATCATGAGGGCTGTAACCTTATCAGGAGATTAATTCATTTGCTGGATTAGTAACTTGAAAGGACTACTGGGTGGTAACTATAAGCAGGTTGGGTATGGCTGAAGGAAATAGGTGACTGAAGTTATAGCCTTAGGTACTATATATATGTCCCTGGCACTTTTCTTGCTCTGTCTGCTTCCTGACTGCCTTGAGCTGAGTAGCTTTCCTCTGCCACTTCCTTCCTCCATGATGTTCTGGTTTACCATGGGTGTACAGCAGTGAAGTCAGCCTGACCATGGTCTGACACCTCTGAAATCATGAGCCAAAAAAAATATTGCTTCCTCTAAGTTATTCTTTTGTAATATCTTGGTTATAGTGAGGCAAAGATGACTAACAAAGTTCCATTACACTTAGAAGAAGTTAGTTAGTTTGCTTGCTTTTTTCTTTCCTTAGTATTTTTAAAATGGACAATTAAAGAACCATCAATATGGCATGTGATAATAAATTAAATCAAACTTTCTTTAATAAATTTGAGTAGGCTTTGCACAGTTGAAGCTTTTCAAAGTTGGGGCATATCCTATAATTAATAAACAAAAATTTAGCATTTTTATTTCTAAGAAATAAATTTCACTACACCTAGAAGGTAACTTGTAGAGAGCCAATAACAGGCATGCTCAGGGCCTTCAAATGATCATGAGGCTCACCTGTGGGAACAATTCCTTTATCCCAGATGCTCAGGGGTGGGGTGGCTAAGAAGAGGGGGTCCACACAGATGGGAACTAGGAAAAGAGTTGCTACCTCTTTTGCATAGATTTTAACCAATGATTTTGGTGCTTAGTTTCAATGCCTCTTTTACATAGAGTTTAACCAATGATGTTGGTGCTCTTCTCAATACCTGCTTTAAATGAATCTTATATTAATCAAGGCTCATGCCCAAACCAATATAATCCCTGGCCTAACATACATCAGAAGGTGTCCTGCTTCCAGGTACCTCTCCTCTGCTCTCATTTCTTAAATAAATCCTACTCCTTTACTCTTTCCTTCCATGGTTGTCCATGGATTTTATTCTTCAAATTCTCAAGACAAGAACCCAGAAGATTGGAGCAGAATTCCCAGGGTGTGCTTCCACACCAAGAGCTGCAACACCCTGCTCAACAGTAATGGGGAGAAACCCAGCTTTTATCTGGGTACCTGCTAACACTATTTCAGCTGCAGAAACCCAAATTCCCAGTTTTAACTGGTAATAGCGGTAAACACTAGAAATGGGCTATGTTGGCTGCTGGAATCTATAGTTGGCCCAGACTCCATTCGCCAGTGGAAGCAGAGAATCCAACCTCACCTCAAAAATCCTGCATCTCAATTCCTGACCTGAAATTATACTCTAGGGCTATAGTAACAAAAAATGCATGGTATTGGTATCAAAGCAAAAGTGAAGAGCAATGGAATAGAATAGAAGATTCTGAGATGAACGCATCATACCTTTAACTATCTAATATTTGATAAAGGGGGCAAAAGCATAGAGTGGAAGAAAGATAGCCTGTTTAGCAAATAGTGTTGGACAAATTGGACAGCCATATGTAGACAACTGGATTCTTAGCTCTCTCCCTGCACTAAAATTAAATCAAAATGGTTCAAAGATCTGGATATTTAACTAGAAATTTTACAATTGCTGGGAAAAGAAGTAGGATCAAAACTACATGACATAGGGGTTGGCTCCACCTGCCTTAATAAGACTCCCATGGTACAAGCATTAAAGTCAAGAATAAATGAATGGAATGCAATCAAACTGAAAAGTTTGCATAGCTAAAGATTTAATCAAAGTGCCCAGAGAGAACATACAAAATGGGAGAAAATCTTTGCCTGCTACATCTCAGACAGAGGTCTGTACTGATATTATCCAGTACATATAAAGAACTCAAAAAACTAAACACCCAAATCACAAATAATCCAATCAAAATGGGCTACAGAACTAAAAAGAAACTTCTCAGTGAAGGAAGTCCAAAAAGCCCATAAACGTGAGAAAATGCTCTACTTTGCTAGCAATAAGAGAAATGCAAATCAAAAGTTCACTGAGATTCAACCTCACTCCAGGCAGAGTGGCAAAAATGAAGAATATGAACAATGACAGAAACTAGAGGGTCTGTGGGAAAAGAGGAACACTGTAACATTGCTGGTGGGACTGCAAACTGATTCAGCCACTCTGGAAAGCAGTCTGGAGACTCCTCAAAAAATTAGGGCTGATTTGTAGACAACTGAAGCTGGATCCTTATCTTTCGCCCTGCACAAAATGGATCAAAATGGATCAAAGACCTGGATATTAAACCAACAACTTTAAATTTATTAGAAAAAGAAGTCGGGGAAACACTACACCTTATAGGAGTCAACAGCTTCTTCCTTAACAGAACTCCTATGGCGCATGTTGTAAAATCAAAATTAAATGAATGGGATGCAATTAAACTAAAAAGCTTCTGCACAGCTAAAGATCTAGTCAAGAGCATCAAGAGAGAACCTACAGAATGGGAGAAAATTTTTGCCTGCTACACCTCGGACAGAGGGCTAATATCCAGAATATACAGGGAACTAAAGAAACTAAAGCCCAAACTTGCAAATAATCCAATCAATAAATGGGCTAAAGATCTCAAAAGGAACTTCTCTCCAGTGGAAGTCCAGAAAGCCCATAAATATATGAGAAAATGCTCTACATCATTAGCTATAAGGGAAATGCAAATCAAAACTTCCATGAGATATCACCTCACTCCTGTTAGAGTGGCAACAATGAAGAATACTAACGACGACAGATGCTGGAGGGGCTCTGGGAAAAGAGGAACACTATTACACTGCTGGTGGGACTGCAAACTGGTTCAGCCACTATGGAAAGCTGTATGGAGAATCCTCAAAAAATTAAGGATGGAACCACCTTATGACCCAGCTATCCCACTCCTGGGAATTTTCCCAAAAGACTTAGAATCAGCATATTATAGCGATGTGGCTTCATCAATGTTTGTAGCAGCTCAATTTACCATAGCTAGATTATGGAATCAACCCAGATGCCCCTCACTTGACGAGTGGATACAAAAGTTTTGTTACATATATACTATGGAATACTACTCGGTCATTAGAGTGGACGATATTATGTCTTTTGAAATCAAATGGATGGAGATGGATAGAATTATGCTTAGTGAAGTCTCCCAAGCTCAGAGACTCAAGGGCCAAATGGTTTCTCTCATCTGTTGATGCTAAATTTATGGGGAAGCAGTAGGGCAGACGGCTAATCTAACAAAACTTCAAATTGAATGACTTTCAGAGTAATAGGGGGATAGCTCTCTAAGATACTTGGAGGTGTAGGGAGGGGGAGGGGAGAGGGGAGGGTATATGAAGAACTCATAGGAGTCTGGGGATTGGGAAGATGGGGGAACCATCCCAGAAGCCAATGTCATTCCTCCACGAACTACCCATTTAACACATGAGTTCTTCTGGGGGAAACTGCAATAGGTGAAACCCAAGGTAGTTTATCTATGCCTTGGCATTACCCCTGGATAACAAAGTTTATATCCATGGATTGCTAATGTATTGATAATGTTTTCCCCTCAACTGTATCTCTATATACTTCTAATAAAAAAAAATTAGGGCTGGAACTGCCTTATGACCAAGCTATCTCACTCCTGGGTATTTTCCCAAAAGATCTAGAATTGGCATACTATAGAAATACAGCTTCATCAATGTTTATAGCAGCTCAATTTACTACAGCTAAATTATGGAACCAACCCAGATCCCCCTCACTTGATTAGTAGATTAAAAAATTTTGGTACATATACACAATGGAATTCTACTTGGCTATTAGAGAAAATGACATTATGGCATTTGCAGCCAAATGGATGGAGATGGGAATAATTATGCTAAGTTAAATATCCCAAACTCAGAGACTCAAGGGCTGAATGTTTTCTCTTATCTGTGGAAGCTAGAATACAATCGGAAATGGTATGATAGATGGCTAAGCTAATAATAACCTCAACATGTATGACAGGAACCTTGCCTAGGATCCTGGGGGATACAGGGAAGGTGGCATTGGGGGGAGGGGGGTAGGAAAGATATCAATGAGGCTGGAGGGAGGGAGTATGGGGGAATCAACTCAGAGGGGAGCCTTTGACTTCCATGAGAAGTCCAATTAATACGAGAGTTAAATAGGGGGAAACATGGAAACATAGGGAACCCAAGGGAGGAAACCATGAATAGGCATCAGCCTTAGCTTGCTCTTTCATTATACATTTGTTCTTGATTGTTTGATAATGATTCCCTCCTAATTGTAAGACCATCTTTAATAATAAAAAAGAAATGTATATACATAAATGAACTTTACCTAAGTTGTAAAGAAAAAAAATCCTACATCAAACAAGAGCTCAACAGTAGGGGGAAAATCTCAGCTCTCAGCTGGGTAGCTGTTAAAACGATTTGGGCTGCAGAGATCTGCAATCAGCCTGAATTCCCAGCTTTCACTCAGAATAGCTGCAAACACTACGGATGAGCTATTTGGCTGCAAAAATCTGCAGTCTTCCCAAACTGCATTCACCAGTGGGAGCGGAGAATCTGGCCTCATCTCAAAAACCCCACAACATTTTTATAAAGATTACAGTGATCTCAAAATAACCAAGGGATATAATATAAATCTAAAAGTTTGAGTAAATTATAGAAGATATGTAGGACTCTAAGAAAGTTTTTAAAAAGTCAAATTCATAAATGGTCTCATAGGTGACTGAGTTGAAAGCTTTATGGACCTGTATGGAGGAAAAAATAGAAACTAAAGACATTAAGGTTACTATAGAAATAATGTTTCTTGGTTCAAACCTATTATGAAACTAAATATCTTTAGTCTTATTAATTTCATTTTGTATTTTTCTTCTGAAACTTTATAACTGTTGTCTATTAATATTTAGCAGAAATACTACTTCTAACAGAAAAACCTGAGTTAAGTGAAGCCATCAGGGCTGGAGCTCAGCAGTATCACACTTGCCTGGCTGACTAGCATGCATGAGGACCTGGTTTCAAATCCCAGCATCACATACACAACTAAGTGTTGGAGCAACAAAAATCAGATGGAAAACTAAATAAAGTTGATTCTCTCTTTCTCTCTCTCTTAAAAAAACCAGAAAAAGCCATCAGCTACAGGACACATAGAAAATAATACTAATTGTTAGTACTGTGACTGACTGATAAGACAGTATGTTAAGGCCAATCCTAGACCAGGATCTACCCCACTTAATCCATTACCCAAACTCATGTCTCCTCAAAACCCACCATACTATAGTTTGAAATGAACATATATGTGTATAGCAATTAACATTTCTGAGTTTCTCTCCCTGCTTGTGTATACCTAGGCTTCTAATGGGAGGTGAGTATTCTGTGTTGTATTGATAAGCCCCCTTGTCCCTCCCTACCCTCCCTGCCTGCCTCCCTTCTCTTCCCACCTTCATTGGTATGGTTCCCGCCATCCACAAACTCTTTAATAGTAAATTTGCTGGGCTGGAGTGGAGCTTGGGAGTTATGCACTTGACTGGCAGGCTCAAGGATGCAGGTTTGAATCCCAGCATCATGTACTGTCCAAGCAAGCAAAGCCACATGAAAAACTAAATAAAACTGATTCTTTCTCTCACTGTCCCCCCGTCTCTCTCTCTTTTTCCTAAATAATAGTAAATTGGCACTGGGTCAATTTTGACCAACTTGGTCTTCAACATCTGGCAGGGTAGCTACAACAAAGTACAGCCATACATGGACATTTAAAAGAAAATGGTTCTTTTCATGTGATATAAGATGTACACTAACCTTACAAGGGAAATCAAACATCTCTATAAGGAAAAGTATTGGTCATTGAAGAATGAAATCCAAGATGACCTAAGAAGACAGAAAGATGTCCCATGCTCTTGGTTAGGCAGCATTAATATAATAAAAATGGCCATTCTACCGAAAGCTTTCTATAGATTTAATGCTATCCCTACAAGGATACCTATGTTGTTCTTTACAGACATAGAAAAAGTAATTCTCAAATTCGTTTGGAACAACAAGAAACCTAAAATTGCCAAAACGCTGCTAAGCAAGAAAGAGGAAACAGGCGGTTTTGCCATACCAGATTTAAAACTATACTACAGAGCTATAGTAACAAAGACAGCATGGTACTGTATCAAGATAGGAAAGAAGAACAATGGAACAGAATAGAAGACCCTGAAACAAACCCTCAAATCTTTAAACATCTGATTTTTGACAGAGGGGGATGGAATATTACATGGAGGAGAGACAGCCTCTTCAACAAATGTGCTGGTCAAACTGGACAGCCACTTGCAGAAGGTTGAAATTAGACCTATATCTTTCACCTTGCAGGAGAATCAAATCAAAATGGATCAAGGAGCTAGGAATTAAACCAGCTACCTTGCAACTGATGGAAGACAAATTATGTCCAACACTTCAGCATTTGGGACTAGGCAAAGACTTTCTCAACATGAATCCTAAAGTGAAGGAAGTAAAGTCAAAAATCAGT